>SJYA01002181.1:527975-687523 GCA_006410615.1 Neotragus moschatus | reverse complement strand
TTTTTTTTTTTAATTTCCCTTCAATGGGTCTGGGGAGACAGGTTTCAAAAAAGAAGTATGAGTATGGTAGTATGCCACCTGAGCAGATAACTTCATAAAACAACTTTAAATTATCTTAAAGCTACGAGTAAACTAACAAAATATTATGGAATTATCAGGCCAAAATGTAAGTGAATTCAAGATCCAACAGAGAGCATTTGTTGAATCTAGTGAATCTGAGCTTGGCAAAATGAAAGTTGACTTTCGGGCCTGCCAAGGCAGTTGGGAATTAAAGAATCCAGAGAAAAGTGAGATGAAAATTTTGCATGCATTTCACTTGAAATCATTTGTAAAATTCTAAGCTGCTCATATACAGGGTAAGATGTTAATCAATTAAGTAGAAACCACCATCAAAGGAGTTAAAATGGCAAGTGACAATTTCAATAGAGTTTCACAGTGCTGCAAAGAAGAGATTGAAGTTCAGACTCCACTAACTTTTCACACCAGTCAGAAGGGCTCCGATCCAAAAATCTACAAGCAATAAATGCTGGAGAGGGTGTGGAGAAAAGGGAACCCTCTTACACTGTTGGTGGGAATGCAAACTAGTATACCCACTATGGAGAACAGTGTGGAGATTCCTTAAAAAAACTGGAAATAGAACTGCCTTATGACCTAGCAATCCCACTGCTGGGCATACACACCGAGGAAACCAGAATTGAAAGAGACACATGTACCCCAATGTTCATGGCAGCACTGTTTATAATAGCCAGGACATGGAAGCAACCTAGATGTCCATCAGCAGATGAATGGATAAGAAAGCTGTGGTACATATACACAATGGAGTATTACTCAGCGATTAAAAAGAATACATTTGAATCAGTTCTAAGGAGGTGGACAAAACTGGAGCCTGTTATACAGAGTGAAGGAAGCCAGAAAGAAAAACACCAATACAGTAAACTAATGCATATATATGGAATTTAGAAAGATGGTAATGATAACCCCGTATGCAAGACAGCAAAAGAGACACAGATGTATAGAACAGTTTTTTGGACTCTGTGGGAGAGGGCAAGAGTGGGATGATTTGGGAGAATGGCATTGAAACATGTATAATATCATATAAGAAATGAATTGCCAGTCCAGGTTCTATGCAGGATACAGGATGCTTGGGGCTGGTGCATTGGGATGATCCAAAGGGATGGTACCGGGAGGGAGGTGGGAGAGGGGGTTCAGGATTGGGGACACGTGTACACTCGTGGCAGATTCATGTTGATGTATGGCAAGACCAATACAATATTGTAAAGTAGTAAGCCTCCGATTAAAATAAATAAATTTAAATTAAAAAAAAAGAAATAGAGATTGGACTCCATTAAAATAAAAAACTTGGGCATCAAACAGTGAAAAGCCATAGAAAATATATTTGAAAATGAAAATATCTGATAAGGGTTTGATATCCAGAATATAGAAACAACTTCTACAACTGAACAACAAAAAAGCAAACAACCTAGTTAAAAAGTAGGCATTGACTCAAACAGATACTTCTCCAAAGAATATATACAAATAGCAGGTATATGAAAATCTGCTCAATATCATTAGTCAGTTTTTTGCTTTTTAGTTGCTTAGTCGTATCTGACTCTTTTGCAACCCCGTGGACTATCTCGCCAGGTTCTCCTGTTTGTGGACTTTCCCAGGCAGGAAAACTGGAGTGGGTTGCCTTTTCCTTCTCCAGGGAATATTCCCAACCTAGGGATAGAACTCAGTCTCCAGCCTTGCAGGCATATTCTTTACCACTGAGCCACCAGGGAAACCCCATTAGTCACTGCAACTGAGTGCAAGTGAAGTCACTAAGTCATGTCTGACTCTGTGACCCCATGGACTGTAGCCTACCAGGCTTCTCCATCTGTGGGATTTTCCACGCAATAGTACTGAAGTGGGTTGCCATTTCCTTCTCCAGGGGATCTCCCCGACCTAGGGATCGAAACTGGGTCTCCTGCATTGCAGACAGATGCTTTACCCTCTGAGCCAAATGCAAACCAAAACTACAATGAGATAGCACTTCATATCTTCTAGGATAGTTATTATCTAAAAAAAAAAAAAGAAAGAAAATAACAAATTTTGATGAAGATGTGGAGAAATTTAAACTCTCACATTGCTGGTGGAAATGTAAAATGGTATAGCAGCTATGGAAAACAGTTTGGCACTTCCTCAAAAAGTTAGACATAAAATTACCATTTGATCCAGGAATTCCATTCCTAGGCATATACCCAAAAGACTTAAAAACAGGAACTCAGGTATTGTACATAAATGTTCATAGTCGCATTATTCTTAATAGCCAAAAACTGGAAACAAGACAGAAGTTCATCAACAGAGATGAATGGATAAACAAACAATAGAATATTCACCCAACAGGATACTATTCAGCCCTAAAAAGGAATGAAGCATAAATATGTTCTACAATAGGCAGGAACCTTGAAACATTATAAATGAAATAAACCAGACACTGAGGGACAAATGTTGTATGATTATGCTTCTATGAAATATCTAAAAATAGGAAAATTCATAGAGTCAGAAAGATGAAAGGTTATCAGGGGCTGGGGATAGGAGAGAATGGGGAATTGCAAAACAAACAAACAAACAAAAGATAAAAGATACAGAAAAATGAAAAGTGGAAAATAACCTAGGATAACTGAATATCCTGCTGTTCTTTCCTTTTGAAAAATTTATTCATAATGATTAAGTACAAAACTTTGGAGTACAGACCTTATGGGTTCAAACAGGCACACTCTGCCATTAAGTAGCTATGTAACACCTCTGTGCCAAAGCTTTTTTTTAAAAAAATACAATAACAGAACCTACTTTAGTTAGTTGATTTGTGGATGAAATTGGATGATATGTTTTAGGTGAGTAGCACAGTGCCAGGCTCATGGTAAATCCTCAGTAATTGGTAGCTTATGGAATTATATATACTGACTTGTATCCTGTTCTTCATTTTTCTATGTAAATAAAAATTATTTTTAATGGTTATATAGTACTCTATACTATTCTATGTTCTATACTATGGCTATAGCATTATTTATTTAAGTCCCTGTTGTTGAATATTTAGGTAGGTTTTGATTTTTTACTATTTAAACAAATGCGAGAGCAGACACCCTTGCTTGATTCTTCCTGGCAGCCATGCCTGAGAAGAGTGGTGTGACTTTGGCCCTGGTTAGCCTTGTAGGCTCTTGTGTTCCCAAGGCAGTGCACTACATTGAGTCAAGTCCCCAGGCTGGGTTCTGAGTTCTAGTCATGCTTCTGCTCTGTCTCTAGGTGATGGTGGTGAGGGCAGTTTTCTATCTGGGCCTTTGCTTCCCCATCTATAAAACAAGAGCATTAGAGTGAGTAACCTCAGGATGCTTTTTCTGCTTTAAGGCTCTGTGATTCTCTGATGATCCTCCCCTAAGCTGTGGGTTCCTCTGGCTCTGTTATGGCCTTCCTTAGGGCTGTGTGTGTACACGCTCCAGCCTGTGTTTCAGTTTCTATTCTTAGCAAGGTTATCTTTAAACAAGGAATAGATTTGTGCTTCTGTCTCATCTCAGACACATGCAGCTCCTGCTGGGTGCAGTCACCAGCCATTCATTCATGTTAGAAGCAGGAGTCCATTAAGGAAGAAAGTGGATGGTGGCTCTTCCATCAGCCATGATGAGGATGGAATATACTCTGATCTGGGGGTTTGTCCCTTTTTGGTCACCAGGCATGGTCTCTATCTGACTCAGCTGTAGATGAGGTCAGGGGAATCCTGGTTTCAGCACCTCCCTCTCCACTCCACCCCCAAATCCTTTCTCTGGGATGGGCCAGTAATGGTATTTCTGCAATGGTTGTTTTTGGAGATGATGAGTAACCAACATTCCAGTTGAAAGGGTCATTGTTTGTTCTGAAAAAGAGTGGACATGGGTGAGTCTACTCCTCTCCAAGAGTTCCCAGTTGTGGTGGTGTCTCAGAGTCCATTTGGGTATTTAAATACACAAATTCAC
Organism: Neotragus moschatus; assembly: GCA_006410615.1. Lineage (NCBI taxonomy): Eukaryota > Metazoa > Chordata > Mammalia > Artiodactyla > Bovidae > Neotragus > Neotragus moschatus. Next base: position 683,534 of record SJYA01002181.1, on the reverse strand, counting down.
ATTCTTGGTCTGCGAGTATTCTCTGTTTACCAAGTCTGGGGAGGAGTCTAGGTTCTTCATTTTAAGACACAACAGGGGACTCAAATGTGCATTCTAGATGGAGAACTTTGGCATATATTAGTAGGATTTTCAAACTCTGAAAGGTCACCAAGGCCAGGCAGGTAACATCCAATGGCTAGGGTGTGATCCAAGAGGGCTGATCACTCTGAAGGACAAGAACATACCTTCTTTCAAGGTCAGCCTGTACTTACCTTTAGCCATTGTCTTATGATAATACTGGCCCAGTGTTGGTAGATAATCCATTTAATTTTTTCAGGAAGAGTTAGAAATCTAGATTTGTTTGTTAAAAATTCTAAATTCAAATATCGGCAACCAATTCAAAAATTTAAAAACTTCTAATTGTGGGCCAAAACATATCTGACTCTGATTTAGCTAAATCTGACTCTGAATCTGCCCACTGAAGTCTCTTGGCAAACTTTTAGCTAGACCATCACTCAAGTCAGAAGAATACAATCAACAGCTCTCGTGATTGGCACCATCACGTGGTCTCCGTGCTGTGAGGTCTGCGGGATTCTGGATAACATCCAGCTTGGCATGGGGCAAAGTGCTCTGAGCATAGCAGTCAGGAGACCTATATCCTGCTAACAACTTGCTAGGTGACATTGGGAAGAAATTCTTTCCCTATTCACAGGATTTCTTCTGGTAAGTTAAGGGGATGATCTTTAGTGTTCTCTCCAAGGTTTTGAGGAGTCTTCTAATGAAGATTTATATATTTACCTATTGTCCTCTAGCTACATGAGAAAGAAATTTTTTAGATTAAGATGAAAAGTCATCTTTAATTGGCATGAATGACAACTAGTTCTTTCTCTGCCAAATATCAATACAATACCAGTGATTTGTTTTTGCAGGGGAATTTCTTTTTGCTGTAGGCTGTTGGGATATTTTCTGAGAGCAAGAAAGCACTTTGGAACAGAGGTCTATGTGGAAAGAGCATGTGGGCTTCTTGCTTGCTGAACACTTGACTCTGAGTTAAATAAAAAAAAAAAGATATAGTGTTGATAGGAATATTTTGAAGTAAAAAGACATTTCCTTAGTAGCTCAAATAAAACCCTGCAATTGAATCTTTTATCCTCACAGCTTTGAGATTTAATTCATATGCCGTAAAATTCACTTTAAGAAGTATACAATTCAATGTTTTTTAGCGTACTTACAGAATTGTGCAACCATCACAGCTATCTAATTCCAGAATAATTTCATATCTCCAAAAAGAAACCCCATACCCATTATTAGTCACAGAGAATTCCCCCCTCAGTCCTAGCAACTACTAATCTACTTTCTGTCTCTCTAGATTTTCCTATCCTGGACCTTTCATACATATGGAAATATATAATATGTGGTCTTTCATGACCGACTTCTTTCACTTAACATAGTTTTCAAGATTCATTCACATTGTAGCATGTATTAGTACTTTATTCCTTTTTATTGCCAAATAATATTTCATTGTATGAATGCCCTACATTTTATTTATCCATTCATCAGTTGATGGATAATTAATTCTACTTTTTGGCTATTATAAATAATGCTGCTATAACTTTACACTAATAGGTTTTTATATTGACATGTTTTAATTTATCTTGTGGATATAACTTAAGGGTGGAACTTCTGCACTGTATGGCAGCTCTGTGTTTAACTTTTTAAGGAAATACCAGATTGTTTTCCAAAGCAGCAGCGCCATTTAACATTCTAACCAGCAGTGTATGAGGGATTCAGTTCCTCTATATACCTGTCAGCATTTGTTATTATTTTTTTATTATAGTTATCCTAGTGGGTGTTAAGTGGTACCTCATTGTAATTTTGATTCTGCAGTTGACTCTCTTCTTGACTGGCCTGACCTCGGTTATACATCCATCCATCAGCTAATTAATGTGGCCAGTGGAGGTTGATAATCTTAACTGAACTAGGGTAAATACCTACAGGTGGAAGTCAGTCACTCCCAAACTACCTAAGGAAAATTAGGAGACACAATATGAAAGGAAGGAGAAATGGATGCCTGGGAGGCAACAGATACATGGTTTCTATAGGATGGGTTTGCTTTCTTGGTTTCAGTGTTGAAATTGTGCTGTACACAGAGACTGTAGTGGTATAGAATAGGAAGGAAACAAAATCTTGGTCAGGATTCAGGCAGAGAAGAAGCTCAACAAATAAGCATTGAAATAGATCCTACTGAAAATAAGTTTCTCCCTGAAAACTGTAGTCACTGGACACATATGTGCACACCAGCTTGGATTCATTACCACTTTATCCTCTTCTTCTTTTATTGGTCAAACTATTTTCAGGCCCAGACCCCCCTGAGTGCTCCTTTGCCAGATGCAGAGTCATAAAGTACTAAGGAATTTGTTACAATGACTTTGGGATCAACACCTGATTCCCCCAGTCTTAATAGTTGCAAATGGCATAGCTATGCTTTGGCTTCCCAGGTGGTGCAGTGGTAAAGAATCCGCCAGCAAATACAGGAGATGCAGGAGACATGGGTTTGCTCCCTGGGTCAGGAAGACCCTTTGGCATAAGAAAAGGCAACCCACTCCAGTATTCTTACCTGGAAAATTCCATGGACAGAGGAACCTTGTATGTTACAGACCATGAGGTCACAAAGAGTTGGACTTGACTGAGCCCACCACCACCCCCCCACACACATACACAGACACATAGCTATGTCGTTATTGTTTTTGCCTTTCTTTTGGCTGTGCTGTGTGGCATGTGGGATCTTGGTTCCCCAACCAGGTATTGAACCCATGTACCCTGCATTGGATGAGTGGGTCTTAACCACTGGACCACCAGGGAAGTCCCTACATGCTTTTCTTTTCTTTTTTCCTCAGGGACTAACTTTTTTTCTTTTGGATATATTTGAGATTTGATAAGCTTTTCTGATTATCATGTCTTCTTGAAAGGAAAGATTTTGGATTGTATGTTAGAAGGGAAGGAAAGCTGCATAAAGAGGACTCACTGATTATCTTTTTGGTCCTGAAAGATTATAGAAAATTTCAGGGCTAGAAAGACACTGAGAGAAGCATACTGCTACTGCTAAGTCACTTCAGTCGTGTCCGACTCTGTGTGACCCCATAGACGGCAGCCCACCAGGCTACCCCTTCCCTGGGATTCTCCAGGCAAGAACACTGGAGTGGGTTGCCATTTCCTTCTCCAATGCATGAAAATGAAAAATGAAAGGGAAGTCGCTCAGTTGTGTCCGACTCTTCGCGAACCCATGGACCGCAGCCTACCAGGCTCCTCTGTCCACGGGATTTTCCAGGCAAGAGTAACTGGAGTGGGGTGCCATCGCCTTCTCCGGAGAGAAGCATAACTAGCCCTTTTTCAGCATTTCCTTGACATGGGTTCTTCTTTCTGTTCTCTTTCCTTTNCGTGTCCGACTCTTCGCGAACCCATGAACCGCAGCCTACCAGGCTCCTCTGTCCACGGGATTTTCCAGGCAAGAGTAACTGGAGTGGGGTGCCATCGCCTTCTCCGGAGAGAAGCATAACTAGCCCTTTTTCAGCATTTCCTTGACATGGGTTCTTCTTTCTGTTCTCTTTCCTTTTCTTTCTTTTACATTGCTAATACTGTCTGCATGGTGACTTTTCTGGCTACTACTGCTGTGTAAAACATATCCCCCTCCTCTGGAAAAAAGGAGTGCCTAAGATAACCATTGCATTGCACTAACAAAGTTAAAGAGATTTGACAGCTAAATGCAACGCCTGACCCTAGACTGGATTCTGTACTAGAAGGGAAAAAATGCTCTCAAGCACATTAATGAATCAACTGACAAAACTGAAATATAAATGGTAGGCAAAAATATTCAAAGCAATGCTAGATTTACTAATGTTGATATGTACTGCGGTTATCTGAGAGAATATCCTTGTTCTTAGGAGGTACACACTGAAGCACTTAGGGGTAAAGGGCCATAATGCCTATAACCTATCCTTAAATAGTTCAAAAATTCATTTAAATGTAAGAATTATATATACACACATACATTTATCATGAAATATTTTAATTTTTGCTGTGCTGGGTCTTTGTTCCAACATCGGGCTTTCTCTATTTGCAGTGAGAGGGGGCAGTTCTCTAGTTGCAGTGCACAGGCTTTCCACTGAGATGACTTCTCTTGTTGTAGAGCATGGGCTTAGTAGTCGTGGTGCATGTGCTTAGTTCCCCTGAGGCATGTGGAATCCTCCCGGACCAGGTATTAAACTCATGTCCCCTGTACTGGCAGGTGGACTCTTAACCACTGGACTGCCAGGGAAGTCCTATCATAAATTAATATAAATAACTATATCATATATATATATATGAAAGAGAAAAGCAGAAATAGAGGAGAATGATGAAGTGGGATAAAATGCTCACATAGTTGAATCTGGGTAACGGCGTATGGGTGTTCTTTATAGACTGAGTGAGTAAGTGAAAGTCACTCAGTCGTGTCCGACTCTTTGCTACCCCATGGACTCTACAGTCTATGAAATTCTCCAGGCCAGAATGCTGAAGTGTAGCCTTTTCCTTCTCCAGGGGATCATCCCAACCCAGGGATCGAACCCAGGTCTCCCACATTGCAGCCACATTTTTTAGCAGCTGAGCCACAAGGGAAGATTGTATTTATAGACTGAAATTATTCCCAAATAAAAAGTTTAAAAACCTCAACCACTTTACTGATTTGTTTTGCACATACTTTTGTAGGTCAGGAAGGGCTGACCTGGGTAGCTCTTTTTTTTTAAAAAAAAAAAGGAGTATTTATTATTGGCTGTGCAGGGTCTTAGCTGCTGCTCAATCTTTTCCCTAGTTGCAGCAGGCGGGGCTACTCTCTAGTTACAGTGTGCAAGCTTCTCATTGCCAAGGCTTCTCTTGTTGCAGGGCACTGGTTCTAGGGTGCACAGGCTTCAATATTTGCGGCTCCCAGGGCTCTAGAGCACCAGCTCAATAGCTGTGGCCCATGGGCTTAGTTGCTCCATGGCATGTGTGATCTTCCTGGATCAGGGTTTGAACCCATGTCTCCTGCATTGGCAGGAGGATACTTTTACCACTGCACCACCAGGGAAGCCACTGGGTAGCTCTTGCTCGGGGTCTTTCATGCATTTGCAGCCAGATACTACTAGGGGCAGCAGTCACTGGAAGGCTGGACTGAGCTGGGGTTAAGGTATCTTACATGGCTGGCAGTTGATGCTAACTGTCAGCTAGGAGCTCAGTTCAGTTCAGTCACTCAGTCAGGTCCAACTCTTTGTGATCCCATGGACTGCAGCACGCCAGGCCTCCTTGTCCATCACCAACTCCCACAGCTTGCTCAAACTCAGTGTTCATCGAGTTGGTGATGCCATCTAACCATCTCATCCTCTGTTGTCCCCTTCTCCTCCTGCCCTCAGTCTTTCCCAGCATCAGGATCTTTTCCAGTGAGTCAGTTCTTCATATCAGGTGGCCAAAGTATTGGAGCTTCAGCTTTAGCATCANTGGGAGCTCATGTACACTCGTGGCTGATTCATGTCAATGTATAGCAAAATGAATACAGTATTGTAAAGCAAAACAAACTAAAAAATAAAAATTTAAGCTTAAATAAAAGAAATGTGCTCTTTATGAATTCTTAATTTTAATTTCAGTTTAGATATCCCTTTAATTTTCATGTGATTTAAATTTGGGGAAGGATTGAGTGGCTCTGTTTCTAAATTCCCAGCTTTGTTGGGCTATGGTCAAAGAATGTGACCTGTAAATTCCCTATTTTGGAACATTAAGAAGTTTTAATGGACAAACGTGNTGTGCTCTTTATGAATTCTTAATTTTAATTTCAGTTTAGATATCCCTTTAATTTTGATGTGATTTAAATTTGGGGAAGGATTGAGTGGCTCTGTTTCTAAATTCCCAGCTTTGTTGGGCTATGGTCAAAGAATGTGACCTGTAAATTCCCTATTTTGGAACATTAAGAAGTTTTAATGGACAAACGTGCCATTGATTTTTGTAAATATTCCAAGAAGAAGAGAGAAGAATATTTGTAGCTTATAAGGTGCAAGGTTTTACATAAATCTGTTCAACTGGAATTTGTTAATTGTATTATTCAAATCTTCTGTAGACTTTTTTCTTGAGTATTCTGTGAAACTCTGAAATACGTTGATTAAATTTCCCATGAAGACTATGTTTTAATTTTTTCCTTGCAATTCTAATTTTGCTTTATTTTGATATCATTATTTGGTATATAAAGTGTTAATAATGATTACATCTTTCTTATAAGTAAGTAGTATCAGTCTTGTGCCAAGTTTTACTTTGAATGTCAACCTATAGTATTAATGTTGCCATTTTGGATTTTTGTTTGTATGCATTTATTTCATTTATATTTGCTATTTTTTATCTGGTACTAGTACTAGTTTGGAGTGGGGTGCCATTGCCTTCTCTGAATACCCTTGATATTTCAGTCTGATAGTAATCAGTGGTGATGTTCTTTTGTCGTAAGGCTACAAAACTGGTATTTTTAAAGCTTGGTACTGCTTAAAGAAAAATTTCTTGCCAGGGAAGGGTTTTCTCTTGAGTGGCAGAATGTGTTTTTTAAATTTTAAAGAGTGTCCAACTCTTTGTGACATCATGGACTGTAGCCCACCAGGCTCCTCCCTCCATGGGATTCTCCAGGCAAGAATACTGGAGTGGGTTGCCATTTCCTTCTCCAGGGGATGTTCCTGACCCAGGGATCGAACCTAGGTCTCCTGCATTGCAAGGAGATGCTTTAATCTCTGAGCCACCAGGGAAGCCCTGATTATCCTATCTAATCGTCTAATGGTGGCTCAGTGGTAACGAATCCACTTGCAGTGCAGGAAGATGGGTTCAATTCCTGGGTTGGGAAGATCCTTAAAAAAGGAAATGGCAGCTCACTCAAATATTCTTGCCTGGAGAATCCCATGGACAGAGGAGCCTGATTGGCTACAGTCCATGGGGCCGCAGAGAGTCTGACTTCGCATATCTAATTCACTGCCACCTCCCTTCTCCTTTTGCCTTCAATCTTTCCCAGCATCTTTTGCTTTCAATCTTTTCCAGTGAGTTGACTCTGCATCAGGTGGCCAAAGCATTGGAGCTTCAGCTTCAGCATCAGTCCTTCCAATGAATGTTCAAGGTTGATTTCCTTTAGGATTGACTGGTTTGATCTCTTTGCATTCCAAAAGTGTTTGCAAATAATATGTAATGTGATCCTTAAAAATCAAACCTGAGAGTCCTTGTCTCTTCTTGTCTCTTCCCCATTCACATTTATTGTATGATATGATTATGTTATCTGTGAAATCTAGGTAAATTTGTTTTGATCCTTATTCTTTTTATATTCTTTGCTTTTAACTTTTGTTTTTGCAGGTTTAATTTTGTTTCTGTTGCTTTATTTCCCCTGCACTGAGTGTGAAAAATCAGGGATCATTTTTAAATGTAGAGGTTGTTTCTGAGAAACTTGTTCCTTGTGATTGTCTTCATCATAGTCATTAGTAATATGTGAAATTAAATACCACAGCTGCCAACTTTTTCTTTTTTAAGATGTCCTCAACCTGGAAAAATTCTTACTGCTTAACTGAGAACAGACAGTTTGACATAAAGAATCCTTGCCAGTTAAGACATTTCTTTAGATCTTGGTTTAGCCACTATCTGGCTGTTGGATAAGATAACCATTCTGTGTCTGATTCATTTTGGCATTATTCTTTTAAACCCTATAAACACTGGAATGTTCACAAGTAAAACAAGTGTTTTAGTAGAGAAATTTTATAAGTTTGGAATTTTTGCCTAAATGTCTGCCCTTGGTTGTATTTGTACATCTTATCTTCATATTTAGAGTGTCATAGACCAGGAATAACTTTGTTACATAGAAGTACACATATGTATGTGTGTGCTTGTCACTCAGTCGTGTCTGACTCTTTGCAACCCCATGGACTGTAGCCCACCAGGCGCCTGCCTCTGTCCTTGGGGATTCTCCAGGCAAGACTACTGGACTGGGTTGCCACGCCCTCCTCCAGGGGATCTTCCCAGTCCAAGGATCAAGCCCAGTTCTCCCTCATTGCAGGTGGATTCTTTTCTGTCTGAGCCACTAGGGAAGCCCAAGCATATAGCAGAATATTTATTAGTTGCTAATATTGGGTCTTGAACAAGATATAATAAACTGTTGGAAAAAAGAAGTATTAGGAAAGATGAGTTGTATTTATTATGGTTTTGTAACCACTGGTCACTAAAGAGGCTGTAGAAATAAACTGATTCCGATTTTAGGTTTCAAAGTTTCCTTGAAATTACGACTACATGTGACTTATACACATTTGAGCTTTAGAATTTTAATAGTTGATCCATAGCATTGTGCTTTATTGAAAATAATCTTTGTCTCGAAGATTTCCTATTTTAATTTCTCTCTGGAAATTCTGACTTGGGAAGTGTAAAACAGCTTGGGAGTAAGATCTTAAAGATTTATTACTTTTGTCTTGTTTCCTGGTGAGTTTTCTCTTAATGCTTTGGTTAAATGATACATGTAGTTGAGATTACAAGAGTCAGCAATTTGTTAGCTGAGAGGAAAAGAACAGTAAGCAAGGAGTTGAGTCAAACTGCAAAGGAAGATTTTTGATAGATATAACATTTAAGTTTCAAAAATCTTGTGGAAAAGATATGTAAGTATCTGTGATTTTGTCTCTTGCTTCTTCTGAAGTTAGGTCAGTTAAATAAAGTAGGGAGATTTACCGTATCCATGTATACGCATGTGCACAGGCATGCACAGGCGTGTATCTTAAACTGAGAAAGGAGTGAATTGAGTTTAGAGAAGGCTTCATTGTTGTTGGAATAAAAAAATGAAGATAAAATTTAAAACAAAGGTACAGGTCTGTGATACTTTAATGACTTGACTAATAATAGTAACTTGAGTACTGCATGAATTATTTTCAGATATTGCCATGGTCCATGCCAACAACTTGGTTTAAATCAGCTTCTTTTTAATTGTTATGTTACTTAAAGTTAAAAATTCTTATAACCATTGCAGTGTTTTATGGTAAAAGCAACTTCCATTCAGTTGAAAGTTAAGAATGGAGTAGAAACTGGTGAGCTTGCATGTTAATAATTTATATGTCATCAAATGTTGGGTGTTGGGATTATTTCCTTACCATTATGAAGGTTCTATGATCATAATTTTAGCAGTTAATAAAATAGTATGGAAAAGGTTGTCTTCTGTTATAATGTTAGAGTGTGGTTCTCAACTTTTAGTTTTACATTTTAAAGACACAGACTGCTGTTTTTGTTTTTTTCTCCTTCCTTATATTGCAGATTATGTATTTAGTTAATTTCCTTATAGCAGATAGTTTCAGGAAGAAGCCATTGGCTGAGCTGGTTAGTCAAATAAAGTTGTCTGACATGGGTTACTTTAGTTTGTGGTTTTAGATGAACAGTACGTGGTACACAGCTGTTGCTCCAACAGCTTTGTTCCAGCTGTCTTACTGGCCTGTCACAAAATACCCCACATTCCTTTTTTTAAAAAAAATGAAACCCCTTGTAATATTCTATACTTTTTTACTCCATTAAAATGGATCCTGCTAATTAATTACTTCAATAACTTTACTTTTATGTGTATCAATTGCTATTTATTTAGAATGATGCTAAAATAGATTATGAGTGACAGATTTAAACTTCTTATTTGTAATTTTTTGTTGTGAATTAAAGTTGGAGTTGTAAAATATTTATGCAAGTTGTGTTAAACATTGAAAACATCACCAAACTTAAAAATGTCCCCAAATAAGTAGTTGTATTTGGATGATGAGATGGGCGTTTTCTGATTTTTTCTAACCTTTGTTTCTATTATTAAGCTTCAATAGAATTATGAAAAGCTGTGATTTTGTGTTTATGAAGTTTGTATAGAACCTGTAGTGTATATATTGTATAGAACCTATAAATACAGGTAGACTATTTTTTGTTTTTATCAGGTGGTTGCACTTCATTTTTACTATCTTACTTAGGGTATCTGAATTATAGTAGTAAGAGTTTCAAGTTTTTGTTTTTTAGTAAGGAGCAAGGACCTGTAACGAGTGTTTTGAATCATAATAACTAATATATATTGAACATTTTCTCTGTTAGATACCATGCTTAAAAGCTTTACAAGCATTGTTTTAATGTTTACAATTTATAGTTTCTTTTTTGCAGATATGGAAACTGAGTCTCAGAAGTTAAATTGCTCAAGATCCCACAATAATGACTGAGTTGGGACTTGAAGCCATATTTTCTTGGTTACAGAGAACCTAAGGGGGCTTCCCTGGTTGCTCAGCAGTAAAGAATCTGCCTGCCAGTGGAGGAAATGTGGGTTTGATTCCTGGGTGGGGAAGATCCCCAGGAGAAGGAAATGGCAATCCACTCCAGTATTCTTGCCTGGGAAATTCCATGGACAGAGGAGCCTGGCAGGCTATAGTGCATGGGGTCACAAACGAGTTGGATATGACTTAGTGACAGACAAGAACAACAAGGGAACTATGCCCTATTCAGTTCAGTCCAGTCACTCAGTCGTGTCCAACTCCTTGCGACCCCATGAACCACAGCACGCTGGGCCTCCCTGTCTGTTACCAACCCAAACTCATGCCCATTGAGTCGGTGATGCCATCCAACCATCTCTGTCTCCTCTGTCGTCCCCTTCTCCTCCTGCCCTCAGTCTTTCCCAGCATCAGGGTCTTTTCCAGTGAGTCAGCTCTTTGCATCAGGTGGCCAAAGTATTGGAGTTTCAGCTTTAGCATCAGTCGTTCCAATGAATATTCAGGACTGATTTCCTTTAGGATGGACTGGTTGGATCTCCTTGCAGTCCAAGGGACTCTCAAGAGTCTTCTCCAACACCACAGTTCAAAAGCATCAATTCTTCTGTGCTCAGCTTTCTTTATAGTCCAACTCTCACATCCACACATGACTACTGTAAAAACCATAGCCTTGATTGGACAGACCTTTGTAGACAAAGTAATGTTTCTGCTTTTTAATACGCTTTCTAGGTTGGTCATAGCTTTCCTTCCAAGGAGTAAGTGTCTTTTAATTTCATGGCTGCAGTCACTGTCTGCAGTGATTTTGGAGCCCAAGAAAATAAAGTCTGCCACTGTTTCTACTGTTTCCCCCCATCTATTTGCCACGAAGTGATGGGACTGGATGCCATGAGCTTAGTTTTCTGAATGTTGAGCTTTAAGCCAACTTTTTCACTCTCCTCTATCCCCTATCACATAGCCCAAATATATCATTTTATTTAATGAGCTACCTTAATAATGAAGTCTTTAAGTTTTTCTTTGAGTAGGTTCATGAAGTATTTTCTATTTAGTTGAACTTAGGAGACCTGGGGTTGAATAGGGAGTGAAGTGTTGTTTATAGTATCTGTTTGCCTCCCTTTTTGCTCTCTTCTGTCTGTCTGTCAACAGTTTCCCATTACTGCTACACATGCTCTTCTGGTTACTGCTCTCCCCTGACTTGGCATCCCCCAACAACTGCCCAGCACCTATTTGAAATTCCTGCTCTCACACGTCTGATCGCACTTAGTTGCAATCTGTGTGAAGTGCACATTCATAACTCTTGCTGTATCCTTTACCAAGTAGGCCTTTTTAACCCAATTCTTAGTCATCTTTCTAGATGTGCTCAGGGTTCATCCCAGCTGTTCCTGAGGAAATATCCAGATTGGAGAGGTACTCCTCCCATATGCTTCCATAGTATCCTGTGCATTTTTTCCCTGAAGCTGTTGAGTGTAAATCGTGGAAGTAATGCCCCATTAATGTTTGTTTCCTAAAGAACAAAAAAGAGAGAGTCTTTTATGTAACCTTAGTATTCTGGTGGGCTGCCGTCTATGGGGTCGCACAGAGTTGGACACGACTGAAGCGACTTAGCAGCAGCAGTAGCGATATAGTTATCAAAATCAGGATATAATAGTATTATCTAACTTACATTATTAAAACTTCACTAGCAGTTCCAATAATGTCCTTTATAAACGCAAGAAAGATCCAATCCAGGATCCAATCCAGGATTGCATGTGTTGCGTTTTTCATGTCTTAACATTTACTTGCAAAATATCCCACAATTGGTGTCTCAGATGGTAAAGAGTCTGCCTGCAGTGCCAGAGACCCTAGTACTATCCCCGGGTGGGGAAGATCCCCTGGAGAAGGAAATGGCAACCTACTCCAGTATTCTTGGCTGGAAATCCCATGGACAGAGGGGCCTGGTAGGCTACAGTACACGTAGTCACAGAGAGTCGGAGACGACTGAGCGACTTCACTTTCACTTACTTTTAGGTTGCCTGTTGTTTTCTTATCATTAGAATCAAATTGCTTAGTTTTGGCATAAATACCATAAAGGGAAGGTGTTTCTTCAGTCCGTCATATTTAGGAGGCAACATTACTCCATAACCGTTGATGTGAAATCTGATTCCTTAGTTAACTGTTGAAAAATTACTGCTGTTCCCTTTGTAATTGATAGCTTATGATGGGTAGAGATCCTGAGACCAGGTTAATACTAGTTATTTTTGAGCTTTTGGGGTTGTGTCTCTTTGTCTTTCTTGAATGCATCTTTCTCCCTTCCTTGTTTTTCTTATTAAACTTGCTGTCTTCAACTTGTGTTTTGTGACAAGAGTGTTTTTTTTAATCCCTTCAAAGAACACTTGTGCTCATATTTTCTTTAGGGGCAAAAAGCCTCAGTTACTACATTTTCCTTATTCTTTAGAAGGATCTAGACTTTCTTCATGTTGATTTTTTTCGTCTATAAAATGAAGTGACTGAAACAAGTTATATCTGAGATCCTTTCAGATTCTAAAATACATGAGTTTGAAGTTTTAAAAAGTTAGATTGTCTGGAGAAGGAAACGGTAACCCACTCCAGTACTCTTGCCTAGAAAATTCCATGGACGGAGGAGCTTGGTGCAAGCTAGTGTCCATGGGATCGCAAAGAGTCGGGCATAATTGAGCGACTTCACTTCAGTCAAATTACAAGAGATTATAGAAATATCAATAGTCATAGATAATCTACTAAAAATGTTTTTTTTTTTAAAAAAGAAAAGTTAGATTGTTACAGCCTATTTGACCTTTTCCACCCTAAGGTTTCTAAAAAATTGTTTGCCTGCTTCTTCCTGAATAACATATAAATGTCATTGCTTTGGATTGGCTGTGATATTTTTCACACCTTGATAATGTCTCTTCCCAAACTGAAAGACAAAGTGGTATTCTTATTTTGGTGGCTTGAGGGTGGAAGTGGGGGACTTATTCCCGTAACAGTCAAGAATCAAATTTGTCATCCCTTGGAGTTTTCTGAATAACTTCATACAAAAGAGAAGAAGGAAAAAAAAAAAAAAATGAGTACAATCAGGTTTATTACTTTTAAAAATATGATTTGTATATAATTCCTTTTTGAGGGTTTTACAGTTTCTCGTTATTAATATCATGATTTCTAAAGAAATGAGAATCTTTATTCACTGAAATTTAGAACAAATTATTTAGTTGTAGAAGTTATTGTGCTATAAACAGACTGAGTTGGGTGTTAGTCTAATATTTTTCCTACTTAAAAAGTACTTAAAAATTGAGCTATCTCTTGAATTATTAAAATAATTGGCTACACTTTAATTTTTAAAAATAATTCTTCCTTAATTTTTATCATAACTAGCATTTATCTTTTGTGATGTTTTACATTGGCATAACTTTTTAGTTTTTGGAGAACTTTTGTGTATTGGCTTGTCCAGAAAGTTTGTTGGGTAGGAAAAACCTGAACAAACTTTTTGGTCAACCCAATACATGATTTCCTTTTATAGTAGTATCTACCCTTTATGATTGCAAGGCGATATGACATTGTCACGATCATCATTAGTTCCATGGAGGAGAATAAAGGAAATGGAGGCTTAGGAAGAAGTGATTTGCTTAAGATTCTATATAGCAGGGAAACAGTGAAGCTGAGGTTTAAGTTGGTTTTCCTGACTTCTAAAATATAGTGGTATTTCTACAGAGCTAGGAATATTAAATTGGAACAAAGATGCCAACACTTACTAGAGGAAACTGAAAAGAGTGGTCCATACTCATTTAGTAAATGGAATTCTGTTCTGCGATTGTTACCAGTATGAATCTGATGATGGCACTGATGAAAGCTAGTGTGGGGCTGGAGACTTGTATTCGAACCCTCTGTCGAACATGTAGCTTCAGAAGACTGAGGTATCTATGTTAACAAGTATCACTGTTATATAAAAATGGCAAACACCAAATTTAGGTATTGATTCCTTTTAGAGTGGGGGGCATGGAATGTGACTATGGAGATACGTATAAGAGCCTACAGTCATACTGCTAATGGTTTATTTCCTAAGTTGGGAGGTAAGTATACATAGTCTTAATATTTTTCTTTATAATATTTTCTGAGGTATTGTATAGTTACTTAAAAACAAGAATGTGCTCTAAATTGACTTAAGTATGTACTCAGATGGAAACTTTGAACCTTTCATTTGGTGTTCTAGGTATCATGACTTGGTTGACAAGACACAAGTATGTTCTTTAGGGGTTTTCCTTCAGGGCGGGCAACTGTTTTTTCTGCCTGTCTATTCAAACAACAAATAAAACTTTGCGATTCTAATTACGTTGAAAAGTTGATAACTGAGATTGTGAGCAAAACTGTTTTGTGTGAATGTCTATGTATAAGTGTATGTGTTGTGATTTGCTTTTAAAATTACTATACCCAGTTGCTGAAGATTTCTCCAAAGCATAGTATCTGATTTCATCTTGGTGGTTACAGGAACTGATGATTCATTTTGCCTTAAATTTCCTGTATGAAGAACTGATACCTTTAACTTTTCCCAGAATAAAATTCTTAAGCTATTAGTAGATAACAAAAAAATGAAGGCTCACATAATGTGGTTTTAGGTAGGTGTGAGTAAGGATTAAAAGAAAATCTAGAGTATTATCTAGATTTTAGAGTATTATGCTAGATCTGTGATGCGTGCTTTTCTGCTAACATTTTTGCTTATGAAATTTACTGATTTATAAAATGGGTAACTCCTGGACTATTTTAATCAAAAACCGATAATTTGGGGGAGTAGGAATATTTATTTTAAAAATGTGCTTCCCATTTGGCCTTGTGAATGAAAAGGAATCATATTTTCAAGTTTGGATGATTACAGGATTAGAAAAAATGCTGTTGATGGTTGTTCATATGAAAGCATTGCCTTTATTTTTGGGTACTTCTGGTTTTTGGAGAGGTAAGACAGAAAAGGAATTCTGTGTTCTTCAATGTAAAAGTATGTACACTTAGATGTTGATAATTCCCTCAATAAAAAAATTGATTGAAAACATGAAGATTAGGGGCACCTTTAGATTTATAGATTATAATATGTGCTTAAGAGGAAGTGGGTGTGGTAAAGTGGGTAAGAATTGGGAGGTTGGGGAAGGTGAAATAAATGCTCTTGTTCCGGAGTGTAGAGATTTGAATGATCTCCTTTTGGGAGTGTTACCTACGAATTAACTCGTGATGTAAGTTGGAGGGTCTCTTGGTGATTTTGGATGAATTCTGAATGTCATGTAAGAACTGGACTCATTGAGTTTTGGAAACTTGAAAAAGTGTTTTGCTTCTAGCATGGTTTAATTTTACTGGTTTTCTGGTGTCTTCTCATAAGAGCCGTTCTTACCATTCTGGAGGCAAGTGGAGGTTGTGGTCCATTAAGACTTTTGTAATAGAATTTGGAAAATGTTCTACATGCAAGGATTCTTTTATCCTTTTTTTTTCTTTTTTTTTTGGTACAAAGGACCCGGGATTGTGGCGATGCCTCTGGACTCCTCAGAATACTGTTTTCTTAAATGTATACTACATAGGTTTATAAAAGAAACTGATTACCTTGAAATATAATTATCAAAATATTAAAAACAGAAATCTTTAATGCATGTTGAGTGTAAATACTTTTCTTATTTATAAAGCTGTTACATGAAATATCTGTGATTTCTATTGAGAGTCACAGATACTGCTACTGTGGTTTATTGAGGGAAGTGCTAAATTTCTGGTTAGAGATTAATGAAAAAGAAATTTCTCCTGTGTTTTTAAAGTTTTAATCCCAAGAACCTCTTTTTAATGCAAAATGAATAAATAAAAAAGCAGTTGGAACCAGATGACTGTGTAATTGAGTCTCATATTCTCCACTTACTAGTATCTGTATTTTACTAAGTAGAATATCTTGCTAGTATTTTCTCAACTTTGAGCCTTTGTTTCCTCATCTATATGATGGAGATGGTAATAGTACTTGTGGGAACACCTACAGAATTAAATTTCTACAAGTACTGTTACTTTTTCATCTACTGCCACAATGACTGGTATTGTCATTCTACCAGTTTGAGTGAAGTGTAAAAACCTTTATGTCCCTTTACTCTCCCCTGTTTTAGTTCAGTTCAGACACTCAGTCATGTCCGACTTGTTGCGACCCCATGGACTGCAGCACGCAAGGCCTCTCTGTCCATCAGCAACTCCTGGAGCTTACTCAAACTCATGTCCATTGAGTCGGTGATGCCATCCAACCATCTCATCCTCTGNTACCAGGCTCCTCCACCCATGGGATTTTCCAGGCAAGAGTACTGGAGTGGGGTGCTATTGCCTTCTCCAAAATATTGTCTAATCTCTGTTAATTTCAAATGTCCTGCTATTCCCTTCATGTGCTGTTAGCTCATCTAGTGAACTTTTTTGTTTCAGATATTTCAAATCTAAAATGTCCAATTTATTCCTTTTATATTTTTTGTTGTTGTTCAGTCGTGTCCGACTATCTGTGACCCCATGGACTGCAGCACGCCAGGCTTCCCTGTCTTTCACCATCTCCTGGACTTTGCTGAAACTCATTTTCACTGAGTCAGTGATGCTGTCCAACCATCTCATCCTCCATTGCCCTGTGTCCTCCAGCCCCCAATCCTTCCCAGCGCCAGGGTCTTTTCAGTGAGTCAGGTCTTTGCATCAGGTGGCCAAAGTATTGGAGCTTCAGCTTTAGCATCAGTCCTTCCAGTGAATATTCAGGGTTGATTTCCTTTAGGATTTACTGGTTTGATCACCTTGTAGTCCAAGGGACTCTCAAGAGTCTTATCCCGCACCGCAATTCGAGAGCATCAACTCTTTGGTGCTCAGACTTCTTTATAGTCCAGCTCTCACATCTGTACGACTACTAGAAAAACCATAGCTTTGACTCTACAGATCTTTGNTTACTGGTTTGATCACCTTGTAGTCCAAGGGACTCTCAAGAGTCTTATCCCGCACCGCAATTCGAGAGCATCAACTCTTTGGTGCTCAGACTTCTTTATAGTCCAGCTCTCACATCTGTACAACTACTAGAAAAACCATAGCTTTGACTATACAGATCTTTGTCAGCAAAGTAATGTCTCTGCTTTTTGATACACTGTTTAGGTTTGTCATAGCTTTTCTTTTAATTTCATGGCTGCAGTCATTGTCTGCAGTGATTTTGGAGCCCAAGAAAATAAAATCTGCCTTTGTTTCCATTGCTACTCCATCTGTTTGCCATGAAGTGATGGGACCAGATGGCCATGATCTTAGTTTTTTGAACGTTGAGTTTTAAGCCAACTTTTCACTTTCCTCTTTCACCCTCATCAAGAAGCTCTTTAGTTCCTCTTTCCTTTCTACCATTAGAGTGGTATCATCTGCATATCCAGGGTTGTGTATATTTCTTCTGGCAGTCTTGATTTCAGCTTGTGCTTCATCCAGCCCGGCATTTTGCATGATGTACTCTGCATGTAAGTCACATAAGCAGGGTGACAGTATACAGCCTTGACGTGCTCCTTTCCCAGTTTGGAACCAGTCTGTTGTTCCCGTGTCTTGTTGGAACTGTTGATTCTTGATCTGCATACAGGTTTCTCAGGAGACGAGTATGGTCTAGTATTCCCATCTATTTAAGGATTTTCCAATTTGTTGTGATCCACACAGTCAGAGGCTTTAGCATAGTTAATGAAGCAGAAGTAGTGTTTTCCTGGAATCCTCTTGCTTTTTCCATGTTCCAGTGAATGTTGGCAATCTGACCTCTAGTTCCTCTGCCTTTTCTAAACCCAGCTTGTACATCTCAAAGTTCTCAGTTCATGTACTGTTGAAGCCTAACTTGAAGGACTTTGAGCTTTACCTTACTTTCATGAGAAATGAGCGTAACTGTATGGTGGTTTGAACATTCTTTGGCACTGCTTTTCTTTGGGATTGGAATGAAAACTGACCTTTTCCAGTCCTGTGACCCCTGCTGAGTTTTCAAATTTGCTGGCATATTGAGTGCAGCACTTTGCAGAGTACATCATGCAAAATGCTGGGCTGGATGAAGCACAAGCTGGAATCAAGATTGCCAGGAGANCATTAAAATTAATTTTTAGGAGACTGTTTAACATGGAGGAAATAGTCATTAAATAGGAGGTAAAAACAGATTATAAAACTGAGTTTACAATAGATTTAATTACTTTGTTTTGTTTTTGGCATTGTCGCTAGGGACCTGGAACTTGAATTTTCTTTGAAGTGCAGAGATAGATCCAAGTGTTAAGGGGGCCTGAAGCTTACATGGTTTAGGGGACCCTCTTTAAGAAAGAATACAGAATTGTGTACACAGGGGACTATTTGTTTATAGAATAAGAAAAGAGGCATTTGTATACTTGAAGGACCTCAAAGCCCAGTCTTAACTCATTTTGTGGTGAATCTGCCTCTGCTCTAAAGTATAAAATTTGGTTTATATACACTGAGACTTCGTTAATCTTACTTATATCTTCTTCCTCTATATTTTTGATTATATGCTGAATTGTTTTTCTAAACTTCTCCCATGTTTCTAATAATTCTTGTATTGGCTTACACTTTTTTGTTGTGTAAATAATTTTGTTTCATTAAGCTTAATGATATTATAAAATCTCATTATAGCTCTTGACAAATTTTACTATGTTTAATACTGATGTTTTTATCTTTCTTCTGACTAAATTTGTTGCATTTTTTTTGCTTACCCTTTTGTTATTAACCTATTTTTTTTCTTTCTTTGGAGCCTCTTCATTTTTTAAGGAAGCCTTATAAGTTTATTGCAGTTATTTTGGTCTCAGTTTGGCCTCTTTGTATTTTTCTCTCCTTACTTCTGTGTTTGACCTGTGTTGTAGGGTTGTTTTTTTTTTGTTGTTTGTTTGTTTCACAGAAACTTTTAAGGAGTAGCATCTAGTTTTACTACTGGGTGTGTGTGTGTGTGTGTTGGGGGAGGGAATGTAAATAAAGTTTTCATCCGTGAATTTTTTTCTTCTGGGTTGTGGTTGTGAATGTGTGTGAATCTGTGAAGAGTTGGTTGGAAGAGATTAAAATTATATACTGTAAATTTTCTTTTTCCCTGAAGCATTTAGAGATTCCTTAAGTAGGGGAGAATTCATGTAGCTTGGGTTATGTTGCGTAAATTTGTATTGTCACAATCAGTTGCAGTTTGACTGGAAATTTGTCTTTCAAATGAAATCATGTGAACTCGCCTAGGCTTATAATCCCCACAGTCCTTCTGGGGTCCTTTTAGGGAGTGTGTGTGTGTACTTTTGGGCAATGCAAACTTAGGTTGCTTAGCTCTTAGTTGACTGGTGCAAATTAAAAAGCAGTTTTGCTAATACATATTAAAGTGCTTCCAAACCTAACACATCGCTTGCCTTTCTAGTGTTAGTAATGACAATTTGTATTTGCTCTTTAAACATTTAGGAAGGCCTTGGAACAGATCCCCACTCCTATGGAATAAAGTTAGTAGAAGGAACAAGACTGTTTTACTACCTCTTACTCCGAACAAGACAACTTCCTTTATTTTGCATTTTTGGGCGGTGGTTATAGCACTTGTTTTGAGGTTTGACCACCCTCTCAGTTATTTTTATTTTTTCATGTCACTTTGAGTATACCCTGTGGTGTGTTAACTATAATATCTTCTTTAATGAAATTCATGCATGTATATTATGTCTTAAAACATCACTTGTTTTGACTTAACTTGGCTTGTTTTATGCTGTCTCTGCTTTATATGAATTTTTTTAAACAATCGAATGCTTATTTTTCCACAGCCAAACTTATACTCTTAATAGATTTGCAGTGTTTGTTTTCTCTGTTTAACATATAAATGATTTAAGATATGACATAAGTTACAACTGCTTGGTTTGCTAAGGCTACTCACCCTTCCACCCACAGCAGCTCAGCAGAGTACAGACGTTTTGCCCTTACTGGAAACTATATCCTTAATTCAGTTAACTCNCAAACTTATACTCTTAATAGATTTGCAGTGTTTGTTTTCTCTGTTTAACATATAAATGATTTAAGATATGACATAAGTTACAACTGCTTGGTTTGCTAAGGCTACTCACCCTTCCACCCACAGCAGCTCAGCAGAGTACAGACGTTTTGCCCTTACTGGAAACTATATCCTTAATTCAGTTAACTCCTAATCTTGTTATGTCAGCTGGAATAAAGATATAGTAGAACTTTTGTCCCTTAAAATTGTTTTTCTTACCGCTGTTTAGCTTTCACAGGACTTATTGAACAAATTTCAGAATCGGTGAAACTGTGAATAATTTGCAATCTTTTTCAAAACTTTAATAGAATTGGAAAACATATATTCCCTGAAATAAGTTTCACTCTCAACAATTGGTGTAGTTGAGTTTAGTCCAGCATGTGCCATCACTTTTTATTTAAAATAGAAGTGTCTTATAAAATAGTTAACAGTTGCATACTTCCTGGCACAGAAATTCAGTATGCAAATGTTAAAAATTATATAATAGAAGCAGCATATTGAGCTTCCCTGGTGGCTCAGATGGTAAAGAATCTGCCTGTAATGCAGGAGACCCAGGTTCAGTCCCTGGGTTGGGATGATCCTTTGGAGAAGGGGATGGCTACTCACTCGAGTATTCTTGTCTGGAGAATCCCATGGGCAGAGAAGCCTGGTGGGCTATAGTCTATGGGGTCGCAGAGTCGAGTATGACTGAGCAACTAACAGTTTCATTTTTTTCCCTCAGCAGCAGCATATTAGAAGCTATGTAATCCAGTTGCATGTAGTTTTAAATTGTTACTGTTTCCAGTTTTATGAAAAAATAAGGCATTAGGTGTGTGCCCCGAGCTTTTCAGATTTGCACATCCCCTGTTGAAACCTTCATTGCTATTTTCATGTTCCATGCCATGAGAGAGTGAGGTCACTTTTAATGCTATTCAGGGAATGAAGGTGAAAATTTCTTGAAGAAATTCTAATATGTCTGTGTTTTGCTTAATGCTTTCCTGTTACATTCCCAGACGGAGGTCTTACATTTGAGGAAGTAGTTGAGAGACGCCTGGTGAGATTCTGAACTCCATCTTCGCTCAGAAGGGGATCAATTGCTACTTCTTCCCCAGCCCCCTCCATTTCTTAATTGGACAGTGGTACTTTATGCAAAAATTACATTTTACAAGCCAAACATATATTGGGAGAATTCTGTTGTATAATAGCAAACACAGACAGTTCTTCCACACACTTAAAAAATGACTAAATATATCAGGAGTCCTAAAAATGTGACCACAGTTTACATAGAAAGCCTCAGTAAATAGAAAAGCACACTGTACTCTTGGATTTGAAGATTCAAATTTTTTAGCATGTCAGTACTAGAAATTAATGGCATCCCAAAATAAAAACTGAAAGGATTAAGAAAAGAAAAAAAGGCTCTACCAGACAGTTAACTCTGTTGAGGTAAGTATTAGTGTAAGCTCATTTTGTAGATGAATAAAACGAAGCTCGGAAATCAAGAACCTCTCCAAGTCTGTAAAAGCTAGGAAGTAATTGAAGCAAGGCATCACAAGAAGGTGTTTGAAGGCTCAGATATAGTAATAGCTATTAATGTAACAAGCACTTATATTACTAAGTCCTGCTGTTCAGGCAAAGTACTATATATTTTCCCAACTAGAATAGCATCTAAATATACTTAGAAAGTCAAAATTTGTGAGACTTTTCTAGGGTGGTTCTAGAGCTAATGCAACCATACAGTTAAGTTCATTTCACATACTAGCAAGGTTGCGCTGGGCTAGGTTCAAGGTTCCAGCTAGGCTCTAACAGTGTTGTGAACCGAGAACTTCCAGATTACAGCTGGGTTTAGGAAACACAGAGGAACCAGAGATCAAATTTCCAACATCCGTTGGATCATAGAGAAAGCAAGGGGATTCCAGAAAAACATCTGCTTCATTGAATATGCTAAAGCCTTTGACTGTGTGAATCACAACATACTGTGGAAAATTCTTCAAGAGATGGGAATACTAGACCACTTTACCTGTCTCCTGAGAAACCTATATGTGGTTAATAAGCAACAGTTAGAACCGGACATGGAACATCTGACTGGTCCTAAATTGGGAAGGGAGTACAACAAAGCTGTATGTTTTCACCCTACGTATTTAACTTATATGCAGAGTACATCATGGGAGATGCTGGACTGGATGAATCACAAGCTGGAATCAAGATTACCAGTAGAAATATCAACAACCTCAGATATACAGATGATACTACTGTAATGGTAGAAACTAAAGAGGGAACAAAAGAGCCTCTTGATGAAAGTGAAAGAGGAGAGTGAAAAAGCTGGCTTGAAACTCGTCATTGAAAAACTAAGATCTTGGCATCTAGTTCCAATCACTTCATGGCAAATAGAAGGGGAAAATGTGGAAGCAGTTACAGATTTTATTTTCTTGGGCTCCAAAATCACTGTAGACAGTAACTGCAGCCACAGAATTAAAACATGCTTCCTCCTTGGAAGAAAAGCTGTGACGAACCTAGGCAGTGTATTAAAAAGCAGAGATACCACTTTGCAGACCAAGGTCCGTCTAATCAAAGCTATGGTTTTTCCAGTAATCATATATAGATGTGAGAGTTGGACCATAAAGAAGACTGAATGCTGAAGAACTGATGGTTTCAAATTGTGCAGGAAGAGACTCTTGAGAGTCCCTTGGATGCAAGGAGATCTAACCAGTCCATTCTAAAGGAAATCAGTCCTGAATGTTCTTTGGAAGGACTGATGTTGAAGCTAGAAACTCCAATACTTTGGCCACCTGATGTGATGAGCTGATTCATTTGAAAAGACCCTGATGCTGGGGAAAATTGAAGGCGGAGAAGGGGATGACAGAGGATGAGATGGTTGGATGGCATCACTGACTCAATGGACATGAGTTTGCATAAACTCTGGGAGTTGTTGATGGGACAGGGAGGCCTGGCGTGCTGCAGTCCATGGGGTAGCAAAGAATTGGACCCAATGGCACCCCACTTCCAGTACTCTTGCCTGGAAAATCCCATGGATGGAGGAGCCTGGAAGGCTGCAGTCCATGGAGTCGCTGAGGGTCAGATACGACTGAGCGACTTCACTTTCACTTTTCACTTTCCTGCATTGGAGAAGGAAATGGCAACCCACTCCAGTGTTCTTGCCTGGAGGATCCTAGGGACTGGGGAGCCTTGTGGGCTGCCGTCTGTGGGGTCGCACAGAGTCGGACACGACTGAAGTGACTCAGCAGCAGAGCAACTGAACTGAACTGGACAGCAAGGAGGTCAAACTAGTCAATCCTAAGTCATCCCTGAATATTCATTGGAAGGACTGATGCTAAAGTTCCAATACTTTGCTGCCTGATGCAAACAGCCAACTCCCTGGAAAAGACCCTGATGCTGGGAAAGACTGAAGGCAGGAGGAGAAGGAAGCGGCAGAGGATGAGATGGTTAGATAGCATTACCTACTCAATGAACGTGAATTTGAACAAACTCTTGGAGATAGTGGAGGATAGAGGAGCCAGGCGTGCTGCAGTCCTTGGGGTCACAAAGAGTTGGGCACAGTTTAGTGACTGAGCAGGAACAACAACAATTTATAAATTTATAAAGAGTCTTACATAATCTCTTCCTCCCAATTTCACTTTTTCCCATGTGCATAAGCAGTTTTTCAGCATCATTTATTGACTATTCTAACCTTCACCTATGACCTGCTATTCTGCTTCTTTATATACCAAAGTTGATATATGTGGATGTTTTTCTTTTTTGGCCTTCTGTTTTTTTTTTCCCCCTTATCTCCACATCAGTTCCGCTCTATCTTTTTATTTATTTATTAATACTTGGCTGTGGTGCATCTTAGTTGCAGCACATGGGCTCTTTCGTTGCGGTGCGTGGGCTTAGTTGCCCCTCAGCACATGAGATGCTAATTCCTGATCAGGGATCAAACCTATGTTCCCTGCATTGCATGGTTAAACCACTGGACACCAGGGAAGTCCCTCCACTCTATCGTAATTTCATGAATGGTTTGGATAAGCTTCACTGCTGTGTTCATTCAATAAAAATTTCATTGAGGGCTTCCCTGGTGGCTTAGTAGTTAAAGAATCCACTTGCTAGTGCAAGAAACACGGGTTTGCGCCCTGATCTGGGAAGATCCCACATGCCATGGAGCATTTAAAACCCATGTGACACAACTATTTAGTCTGTGCTCTGGAGCCCAGGAGCTGCAACTACTGAGCCCACGTGCTGCAATTGCTGAAGCCCATGCACTCTTGAGCTTGTGCTCCACAACAGGAGAGGTCACAGCAATGAGAAGAAGCCTGCTTACCGCAAGAGAGTAGCCTGTGCTCACCACAACTAGAGAAAGCCCAGGTGCAGCAACGAAGGCCCAGTGTAGCTGAAAATAAATACATAGTTATTTTAAAAGTTTCATTGAAAAAATAATTACTGGGCAACTTCTGTGTGCCAGGAACTGTGTAGGTGTTGGGAAAATAGCACTGAACAAAATTCTCACAGAGATCAGTCTTATAAAGAATTTCTTGGATATTTGTCGTGTTTATTTTAGAATTTTAGATTAACTTTCAGGTTCCATTAAAAACCTGATAGCTTTTAAAAACTTTAAATTGTATGAGATAAGGGAAATTTTACATTTTGATAGTTTTATGTGTGAACATAGAATGCCTTTGCATTCAGAAGTATCTCCCTCCTTCCCCATCCCCCACCTCCTTTTTGGCCTTTGTTTAAAGCTTTATAGTTTCCATGATCTATAAAGAAGATCTAGAACATATTTTATTAGCTTTATTCCCAGTTAGCTTTATTCTCAGCTATCATATATTTCTCATTTATTCTCAGTTAAAATATCATATCATATATCAGAAAAACATTGCTTTATTGACTATGCCAAAGCCTTTGACTGTGTGGATCACAATAAACTGTGGAAAATTCTTAATGACATGGGAATACCAGACCACCTGACCTGCCTCCTGAGAAACCTGTATGCAGGTCAAGAAGCAACAGAACCAGACGTGGAACAACAGACTGGTTCCAAATTGGGAAAGGAGTACGTCAAGGCTGTATATTGATTATTTAACTTGTATGCAGAGTATACTATGCGAAATGCCAGGCTGGATGAAGCACAAGTTGGAATCAAGATTGCCAGAAGAAATATCAGTCACCTCAGATACACAGATGACACCACCCTTATGGCAGAAAGTGAAGAAGAACTAAAGAGCCTCTTGATGAAAGTGAAAGAGAGTGAAAAAGTTGACTTAAAGCTCAACATTCAGAAAACGAAGATCATGGCGTCTGGTCCCATCACTTTATGGCAAATAGATGGGGAAACAGTGGCTGACTTTATTTTTGGGGGCTCTGAAATCACTGCAGATGGTGACTATAGCCATGAAATTAAAAAATGTTTGTTCCTTGAAAGAAAAGCTATGACCAAGCTAGACCCTGTATTAAAAAGTAGAGACATTACTTTGCCCACAAATGTCCATCTAGTCAAAGCTATAATTTTTCCAGTAGTCATGTATGGATGTGAGAGTTGGACTATAAAGAAGGTTGAGTGCTGAAGAGTTGATGCTTTTGAACTGCAGTGTTGGAGAAGACTCTTGAGAATCCCTTGGACTGCAAGGAGATCCGACCAGTCCATCCTAAAGGAAATCAGTCCTGAATATTTATCGGAAGGACTGATGCTGAAGCTGAAACTCCAATACTTTGGCCACCTGATGGGAAGAACTGACTCATTTGAAAAGACCCTGATGCTGGGAAAGATTGAAGGTGGGAGGAGAAGGGGATGACAGAGGATGAGACAGTTGGATGGCATCACTGACTCAGTGGACATGAGTTTGAGCAAGCTCCAGGAGTTGGTGAAGGACGGAGAAGCCTGGAGTGCTGCAGTTGGGGTTGCAAAGATTTTGGACACAACTGAGCGACTGAATTGAACTGATCATATATTTGCTATTGTAAATGATATAATCTGTTTGGATTTTTTTTCTAATGCTTTGTATACAGAAATGGCTTATTTTTGACTGTGACTTGTGTATATTTAATTGTGTATGCAGATACCTTGCAGAGCTCTAGTTCCCATAATTATTTTGTATATTCTGTAGGGTTTTCTATGTGGATGATTGTGTCATGAAATATAGTTGACTTTTGAATGATGCAGATGTTAGGGATGCCTGACCCTACTTATAGTCAAAAAAACTTTCCATAAAGGTGGTTTCTCTGTCAACCAACCATGGATCATGTAATACTGTAGTATTTACTATTAAAAATGGTCACACATAAACAGACCCATGCAGTTCAAACCTGTGTTGTTCAAGGGTCAATTGTAGTGTGTGTATGTGTGTTTAAGAAGTAAATGGAACATTTTATTTGTATCAACCTGAGAATTATAACACAGGAGACAGTCTTTTCAGGAAACTTGAGATACTCTTCTGTGATCTGTTTCTTGTTTTTTTTTTGGCCTGCAGTGGGTCCTCACTGTAGTGTATGGACTTCTCGTGGCATGCACTCTTTCTCTTGTTGTGGTGCACAGAGTTCTTTTGTTGTTGAGTATGGGCTCTAGAGTGTGCAGGCTCAGTTGTGGCACAAAGACTTTTCTAGTTGTGGCAAGTGAGATTAGTTGCCCTGCGGCGTGTGGGATCCTAGTTCTGTAACCAGGGATCAAACCCATGTCCCCTGCATTGAAAGGCAGATTCTTAACCATTGGACCACCAGGGAAGTCTCTGTAATCTATTTTTAGTTCTTATATTATTTTGTTTTCTTGATTTATTGCGTTGGTTACAATCTCCAGTATAACAGTGGACATTGTTTGTTTTTAATTGAAATATAGTTGATGTGCAGTATTAATGAGTTAAGATGTACAACATAGTGATTTGCAATCTAAAGGTTATATTCCACTTATTTTAAATGTTGGCTGTATGTGTTGTGCAGTATATCCATTTAGCTTATTTTATACATAATAGTTTGTACCTCTTAATCCCCACCCCTATATTGCCCTCCCTCATTTCTTCTCCCCATTTGTTGTTTTTCAGTCCCTCAGTCACGTCTGACTTTTTGCCACCCCATGGACTGCAGCACGCCAGGCTTCCCTGTCCTTCACTATCTCCTGGAGCTTGCTCAAGCTCATGTCCGTTGAGTCGGTGATGCTACCTAACCATCTTGTCCTCTCTTGGCC
This sequence comes from Neotragus moschatus, assembly GCA_006410615.1. Taxonomy (NCBI): domain Eukaryota; kingdom Metazoa; phylum Chordata; class Mammalia; order Artiodactyla; family Bovidae; genus Neotragus; species Neotragus moschatus. Next base: position 656,161 of record SJYA01002181.1, on the reverse strand, counting down.
CTTTCTCCTCCTGCCTTCAATCTTTCCCAGCATCAGGGTCTTTTCTAATGAATTGGCTCTTCATGTCAGGTGGCCAAAGTATTGGAGCTTCAGCATCAGTCCTTCCAATGAATATTCAGGATTGATTTCCTTTAGGATTGACTGGTTTGACTTTCTTGTAGTCCAAGGGACTCTCAAGGGTCTTCTCCAATACCACAATTCCAAAGCATCAATTCTTTGGTGCTCAGCTTTCTTCACAGTCCAACTCTCACATCCATTCATGACTACTGGAAAAACCATAGCCTTGACTAGACGGACCTTCGTTGGCAAAGTAATGTCTCTGCTTTTTAATATGCTGTCTAGTTTGGCCATAGCTTTTCTTCCAACGAGCAAGTGTCTTAATTTCGTGGCTGCAGTCACCATCTGCAGTGATTTTGGAGCCCAAGAAAATAAAGTCAACACTATTTCCATTGTTTCCCCATCTATTTGCCATGAAGTGATGAGACTGGATGCTATGATCTTAATTTTTTGAATGTTGAGTTTTAAGCTGGCTTTTTCACGCTCCTCTTTCACCTTTGTCAAGAGGCTCTTTAGTTTCTCTTCACTTTCTGCCATAGGGTGGTGACATCTGCATACCTGAGGTTTATCAGTGTTTCTCCTGGCACTCTGTTCTGCTTGCACTTCACCCAGCCTGGCATTTCACGTGATGTTCTTTGCATGTAAGTTAAATAAGCAGGGTGACAATATACAGCCTTGACGTACATATTCCTTTCCCAATTTGGAGGCAGTCATTGTTCCTTGTCCGGTTATAACAGCTGCTGCTTGACCTGCATACAGGTTTCTCAGGAGGCAGGTCAGGTGGTCTGGTATTCCCATTTCTTCAAGAACTTTCCACATTTTCTTGTGATCCACAGTCAAAGGCTTTATCATAGTCAATGAAGCAGAAGTAGATGTTTTTCTGGAATTCTCTTGCTTTTTCTGTGATCCAGTGGATGTTGGCTGTTTGATCTCTGGTTCTTTTTAAAATTCAGCTTGAACATCTGAAGTTCTCAGTTCATGTACTGTTGAAGCTTAGCTTGGAGAATTTTGAGCATTACTTTGCTATCATGTGAAATGAGTGCAATTGGGTGGTAGTTTGAATATTCTTTGGGATTGGAATGAAAACTGACCTTTTCCAGTTCTGTGGCCACTGCTAAATTTTCCAAATTTGCTGGCATATTGAAGGCAGCACTTTCACAGCATCATCTCTTAGGATTTGAAATAGCTCAGCTGGAATTCCAGCACCTCCACTAGCTTTGTTCATAGTGATGCTTCCTAAGTAAGGCTCACTTGAGTTTGCACTCCAGAATGTCTGGCTCTAGAGGAATGATCACACCATCGTGGTTGTCTGGTTCATTAAGATCTTTTTTGTATGGTTCTTCTGTGTATTCTTCTCCCCACTGGTAACGGCTAGTTTGTTCTCTGTATTATGAGTCTGCTTTTGTTTTCAGCCACACCATGTGACATGTAGGATCCTAGTTCCCCAACAAGAGGCTGAACTGTGCCCCCTGCACGGGCAGGTCAGAGTCTTAACTGCTGGACCTCCTGGGAAAGTCCCCCTGCTTCTGTTTTTTATTATACTCATTAGTTTGTTTCATTTTTTAGATTCCACATGTAAGTGAGCATACAGTATTTGTCTTTATCTGACTTATTTCACTTAGCATACTGCCCTCCACGTCCATATATGTTGCTTCAAGTGGCAAAATTTCATTCATTTGTATGGCTGTACGGTATTCTGTTGTATGTGTGTACCACGGCTTCTTTCTTCATTTATCTGTGGGTGGACACTTAGGTTGTCTCCGTATCTTGGCAAGTGTACATCATGTTGCTGTGAATGTTAGGGTATATGCGTCTTTTAGGATTAATGTGTTTGCTTTTTTGGGATGTATACCCAGAAGTCAAATTGATGTGTTGCATGGTAGTTTTACTTTTGAGGGTTTTTGTTTTTGATCATGCCCTGTGGCTTCTGGTATCTATCTTAGTTCCCTGACCAAGGATTGAACCTGAGTCCCAGCAGTGAAAGTGCCAAGTCTTAACCATTAGACCACCTGGGAATTCCCTACTTCTAGTTTTTTTTTTTTTTTAAAGAAAACTTCACAATAGTGGACACTCTTATTCTTGATTTTAGAGTTTGACTGTTTAAAAAATTGCTCTTTGCGGTCGGTTTTAGGTTCCCCCCAGTCTTCCATTTTATGAATTTTTTAAGATAAATATGTCATTTTCTCATGTTTTTATTTCTTACATTCATATTGTTTTTCCTTTAATCTGTTCATGTGAATTATATTTGTACTTTTTTTCAAAAGGTCTGTGTATCCTTGGATTCTTAGAATACATCAGTCATAATGTATATTCTTGTTTGTTTACTTACTATTGGCTTCTGTTTGCTAATGTTTTGTTTATGGGTTTTAAATTTTTTTGCTTTTTAGTGAAGTTGGCCTATAATTTTCATTTTTCTTAATGTCTCTTTGTCTTTTTTTGGTATCGTGGCCTCATGAGTTGATAAGTATCTCCTTTTTTGCTGTTCTCTTGAAGAATTTGTGTAATACAGGAATTAACCTGCTCCTTGCTTTTACAGCTTCTGGACTTGGCTTTTTTGTGTATGTGTGACAAGGTTATTTTGTTTCTTAATTTTTCCTCCTCCATTGGTCCTGTAATTATTGATGCTTCCTAATTACTGTATCCCCAAACAAGCAACTGAAGCTCAGTTGCTTCACTCTGGTCCGATTCTTTGTGACCCTGTGGACTGTAGCCTGCCAGCTTCCTCTGTCCGTGGAATTTTTCAGGCTGGAATACTGGAATGGGTTGCCATTTCCTTCTCCAGGGGATATTTCCCACCTGGGGATTGAACCAGTGTCTCCTGAGTCTCCTGCATTGGCAGGCGGATTCTTTACCCGATGAGCCACCTGGGAAGCTCATAATTACTGTACCCCCAGTCAAGGGTGAGCTCAAGTGAGAGAAGGGAGCATTTATTGACAGGGAAACATAGGAAATGCAGAATTTCGGGAACAAGTCAGAGTTTCAATTAGATGCTAAACTCTGGGCTAGGAGCATGCTGGGAGTGGAAAGGGAGGTAAATCTGAGACTCCTCTCGTTAAGAGGAGTTCCTCCAACCAGGACAAAGTGGTCATAGGAGGGCTAAGTTCTTAGCGGATTGACAGCCCCCTGCTTTCCCTGCTCCCCCTGGTTTCTGAAATATGCACTAGCAGAAGACAAAGACAGGGCAGAAATGATAGATTTAGGCTCCACCCGCACCCTGGGCAGGATTTCAGATATTTTAATACTGTTTGGTCATTCCTCAGAGTGTCAATATAAAGCATGAAGGACTCCGGTGCCATCCTTGCGCAGTGTCCGGCCACACCCCCCCACCCTTCCATGAAGGGAAATTAATGAGAAAATCTAAAATTTTCTCTCAATTAGTCATGCTAGTAGATGGAGAAACAGTATGGACATTCCCTAATGGGGAAAGTATTGATGTGTACCTTACAGTCAGTTTACCTTTTACCATTAAGTTGCTACGAAGATGAACACATTTCCAAAAAGCCTTTTCCTGTTTTTTGTTATGCTTCTTTTCATAATTGGTTGTCAGGGTCTTGAAAGATGAATTTTGAAATAAGTTTAAATTATTTGACATTTCTATTTTTGCCAATCCATGTTATTTTATATAAACTGACAGTATATTTAGTGCCTTTTTAGAAAAGTTCTCTTTCTGTGCCTTTATCGTAAGTCATTGTTATCCAATGTTTTTGCGTAACTTTCTGAAAGTTTTTTTTTTTTTTTTTTTTAAGGGAAATCTCTGGGAATGGGGACTCTCTTTTAACTTTGAAGGCTAAGGTCTGCAGAAAGAAACTTTCTACTGCTTTTATTTACAGATTGAAATTAGCTAAATGTGCAAGTAAATAAGTGAGAATTGCTTAAAAGTTCATTAAAAATTTTTGACTGGATTAATTTCCAGTCTCAGTGTCAGCTGACTTCTGATTTTTGATAGAGAACATGTGGCTCTTGATGAGCATGCAGTCATTCTAGGTATATTGCCACTTAAGAAAACAGCTTTTTAAAAATCTGTTAGAACACGGGAAAAAAAGATCTTGCTCTCTTGTGGTTTTACAGGGTGCCAGAGGTTTAGTTGCTTGTGTGTTTCACTTAGTTGCTTTCTGTTCAATGAGTAAGATCACCACGATGCATCACAACTTTGCAGACTCAAGCAAAGGAAATAGCAGGAGGTAAAATGACCTCAAATGAATGTGGCTTTCTTGTTGATGGGGTGGGTGAGCAGTGCTACGACTAAATAAACAAACTGAACTGTGCAGAAAGACCTTTATTGTGACTTTGGGGGGGGTGTCATTCCTTGTTTTTTAAAACATTTTCACAATGACTAGTTCATTGTAAATATATAATATAATTACATTAAGGTGTTTAATATTTTTATAGTCTTATTTTTGTTATCATTTCTTTAGTGAGCTCTTTCTTTTGGGCTTACTATTAAGGGGATACCTTACTATTTTGAGCACCTTAAGGTAAGAGAGATGTTAATTCTCACAGTATTGGTTGAATGGAACTAACACCTTTTATCTTGTCACATCTATTTTTGCTTCAGGTTTCATTGTTTTACTCACACAATAATTTTGCGCTCAGAAATAAAACTGATATTTGCATCTTTCTACCATGAGCCTTTTGGATAGGATCATGGCCTTTTATCTGTTGAGTGTTGGTATGAGATAGTTTGACTAATACTTTAAAGGGGATGGAGAAATCCTTCATTATGTATGGTAAGCTTGCAGTTATCTGTGCTCTTTCTTAGAAGGCAGAAAGGGAAGTCTGGATAGTTTATATCTTTGTTTATGGCAATGCGAGTCATGCTTACGTACCTAGGAAAAACTTTGCCTGTTTGCCAGCCTATTGCCAGTGTAAGGGTTGACTGAGGTCTTGGGGAGAGGCATTTGAGGTCTGGACATTTTGTTCCATAAATATAGACAAAATAGAGGCAGTACATTTATTTTGTTTTCTAAAGGTAGCTCTCAGTGTAGTGTAGTGGTTTGGGGCATTGAATCGAGCCAGACTGCTTGGAATCCATCTCCATTCTACCGCTGACTGTCCTGTGGCTTTGAGCAAGTTACTCAGCCTCCGTCTCCTTTTCCTCACCTGTAAGATGGAGACTGTAATGTGAGTACTTGCCTACTTCATGGACTTCTTGTGAAGTTTGAGTTAATATGTGGAAGCACTTAGTGCCTGGCACACAGTAAACTCTGTAGAGGTACATGTTTCCCCGAAGTAGTTGGGAGTGTGAAGCTTAATTTTTCTAAAAGTCTGATTTATAGTTACTTTTGAATAGCTCCAAAAATGGAGAATGAAAGAATCAATAAACTCTGTCTTTGGGTTATTGTTACACTGTCTGCCTTCCTGTGGAAATATCTCTTCTCTCTTAGCTGCTCCATGGCCTGGCTGAGGCTGGGCTCTCTGCTGGGGTGACCACAGCAGCGGAGACAGAGTGTGAGGGCTCCGTCTGGCTGAGTGCAGGAGTCCTGCTCTGAAAGAAGGGTTTTGCTTCTCTTATTAGAGCACCTAATTGAACAAGGGCCATCTCATCTCTGGGCGTGCTAAGTTGCTTCAGTTGTGTCCGACTCTTTGCGACCTTAAGAACTGTAGCCTGCCAGGCTCTTCTATCCATGAAATTCTCTAGGCAAGAATACTGGAGTGTGTTGCTGGCCCTCCTCCAAGGGATCTTCCTGACCCAGGGATCAAACCCATGTCTCTTATATCGGCAGGCAGAATCTCTACCACCAGTGCCACCTGGGAAACCCATTCCTGAGCACTCTAGTGTTAAGAGAAATAAACATCCAAATAGGACTTACTTGGCTAGTTACTTCATTCACCTATTACTTCTCTAGAGCTGACCTTAAAGGAGTTTGCAAAAACAGGGTTTTCCTGTCCTAAAATACAGTTTTAGTCCTAACTGAAGGGGAAAAACATCATGAAAATGTTCTGTTCTTTCTGCTTTCTCCAAAAAGCACCTGATTCTCTTTCAGTAATGTAGTTTATTTTACGGTTGTCCCGCTTTGTACACTAAAAGCTTTACTATGATTTGTTTTATAGAAGATCAAGAGAAAAAGCAGTGAAGTTCTCATCTTCTGGGTTGATAAAAAGGCTTTTTTCCTTAGGTGAAAAGATTGTGAATTTTGATTTCCCACAAAACAAAACTTTTTTTCCCCACATAATTTAGTAAAATGTCAATATGAGTTTATTCATGTTGGCTATAATATTAATAAAAGATATTCTGCTTCTTTACAGGTCTGATTGTCTTTTATAAATAAATCTGTTCCTGGCAAGATGTATAAATTTTAAGAATTTGTGGAACTCCTCATACCACGCCCACCAGTAAAAGATAGCAATGTCAGATGGTAGAACATTCACCTGGCGTCTGTGCTCCTCCTTGTGCTAAACCCACTACAGGGCTTATCGCTTGGAAACTGTAGTATCTTTTCCATTCTAAGACACGTTAAAAATTATTATCCTTGTAGTTAGGACGCATCTTCCAGTTGACGGTGTCCTTGAATCAAGAAAAGACTACTTGTTTTTTTGTCTTGCCTCCTACTTGATGAGTAGACCCCGTAAGTGCAAGAACCTGTATTCGTTTATTTTTATCTCCAGTGTCTGCTGTGCATTTAGAGCTCTTGGCTTTTGCAGAACCACAGTGTAGCAATTTTTAAGATCATCTCAGTAAGCATTAGTTAAAGTGAGACTTTCATCAGGACACTTTTGCAAGGAGAGACACATCAAAGGAGGAGGGTCTGGTAATTGCTGATAAGTTAAATGCTACTTCTGTTTCCCCTCCTTTGCTCCTCTTCTCTTTCTCTTTTGGTTGATTCTCTTTTGCTTCCTATTGATGCGTACATCACAGACAAAACATTACATTTTTCCTATATCGGTTGCTTTGAGCAGATGCCAATGACGTGAAAGAGTAAGAATATTATATTTTTATGATATACTGTTATTTTGGGAGCATCCTTTGAATATTGTATGGTCCCAAATCACTTTCTCTTATGAAAATGAGGAAATGGGCTGGGGGTGGGTGGGTGGTGTTTAGGGCTGTAATGTGTAGGCCCTGGTCATGGAAGAAAGGCCAGATTTCTTGCTCAAGTCTTGTGCTTTAGATGAGTCCCCTTCTGATTTACCTTTCTTTTGTTATTTTCATTCATTTAAAATGATCTGGTTTATAAATAGCTCTGTGATTATGAGACTTTGGGTTTTCACACCCTTATCATAGTAAACCAGATGTTTGGTTGAGTAGGTGAGGTGTATCTTGACTCCCTTCATCTTGCCCCTGAGTACCTTAATTATTGGTCTTACAAAATCTAGATGTAATCTTGGTGCTGGAAGAAACTGCTTAGTGGCTCTAGTTGTTTCCTTAAGTTAAGTTTTTATGTGTGGGGAATTAGAAAATTCTGGTCTGGGACCTTAATTGGTATTTCTTCTGAAAGTGACTGCCATGTAAATTTTTAAAATAGGTTTTATGTATTTTTTTTTAGAGTTTTAGATTTACAGAAAAATTGAAAAAATAAAGCAGAAAGCCTCCATATATTGGTGGTTCCTCATTGTTAACATCTTGTAGCGTATGGAACATTTGTTTTAATTATTAAGTGCATATTGGTACATTTTTACTATTTAAAGTCCACACTTCATTCAGGTTTCCATAGTTTTTCTCTAGTGCCTCTCTTCTGTTCCAGGATCCCACCAAGATGCCACATTACATTTGGTTTCATGTTTCGCTAGGCTCCTCTTATCAGAATTTCTTTGGTTTTTTGTGACCTTGGCTATTTTGAGAAATGCCTGTCAAGTGTTTTTATAGAATGCCCCCTGTTGGAATTTGTCTGGTGTTTTCCCCATAAGTAGACTGGGGTTATGGGTTTTGGGGAGGAAGACCACAAAGGTAAAGTACCACTTTCATCACATCACATCAAGGGCACATACTAATCACATCACTTCAAGGGTACGTACCGTCCACAGGGTTTATGACTGTTGATGGGGACCTTGATCATCTGGCTGTGTTTGGCTTCTCCTCCATAAAATTCCTCCTCCCCTCTTGCGTTTTTTTCTATATTCTTTGGAGGGAAGTCATTTTGTGCAGCCCACACTTAGGGTGTGAAGATGCTGTGTAATTTTGAATAAGCATATGTAAACGGTGGAGCAACATAATATCTGGGAGTTAGTGAAATTTTTATTTTTAGCAAAAACATCAGTGTTTAAGTAAAACATTGAGGAATGTACCTGCATTCAGAGATTTGGTTTGGAAAATTTTTTCAAGCTTTTTTTCCTTCTCAGTGTTCCAACCTGTGCTATTGCATCTGTTGATGTTCCTCTTTAGCTGTTTTTTTTGTGCTGCCCGTTTGGTACTTAATTTTTGAGAAAATAAAGTGAAAGGGAAATGTGGAAGATCATTAGTCAAAAACTCTTGAATAAAATTTGTTGATATTTTGATCTTCATCTATTGCTTTTCTACACGTAAAAATACTATTTCTAAAATTGAGGGCTTAGTTGATATGTAAATTACGATTAGAGACCAGAACAGTTCAGGACCCAAAATGATCAAGGGAAAGCACCTTGTCGGAAACCCCCATGACAATAAAACTCTCCTCGTAGTTCCCATTTGTGTGTTTCAATTATAAGGCTTATGTTAAAATTAGATCAGAATTTCCACTGTAGACTCTCAATTTCATAGTTGTGTAACTGCCACACAAACTTGATTGTAAACAAAGGCCTTTAATGATGGGCCTTATTCAGGCAATTCAAGAAAGGATTATTCAGCTTGCAGCTGAAAATATATGTCTAGTTTTACATTTCAAGTTGAGAAATTGTGAAGAGGCTTTGATTCTAAAATTTTTTTTGTACTCTTTCCCAAACTTTCTGCAGTGAAAATCTATTATTTTATAATAAAAAAAAAAACTAAATTGAAAATAATAAAATTAACTTGTTAAAATCTTGGCTTATTATATTTTAAAAGAAATTTGGAAACATATAAGTCAGTTTACCTTCTTTCAATTTTCATGTTTTTGTTAAATAATGGAGCCTCTCAAGTTTAGAGAATGAAAATAGTTATTTCATGTGTCTGTGTGTATCTTTGCTGTAAGTTGTAGTCCCAGTCCTGTGAAGACAGCTCAGTATTTGAGTTCCAATAACTGGTGAGCAGAAGGGAAAAAAAATTCTTTTTTGCTATCCAGTCCTCTGGGTTTATGAACTCCATATAGAAAATAATGAAGAATGGGGAGATCAAATTTTGTAGGTCAGTGTATTCCTTTCCTAGCTGCTCTAACAAATTTCTACAACCTTTGTAGTTTTAAGCAATAGAAATTTATTCTCTTACAATTCTGGAGGACAAAATCCTCCAATCAGATTGTCTGCTGGGGTTAGCTCCGGGGGCCCTGAAGGTGAATCTGTTTCTTGCCTCTCTCCCAGCCCCTGGTGATTCTTGGCAGCCCATGGCCATTCCTTGGCTTGTGGATGCCTCACTCTGACCTCTGACTCCACCTTCAGCTGGTCTTCCCCTCTGGGTCTTCTCAAATCTTCTTCTTTTTTCTCCTATAAAGACACAGTCATTGGATTTAAGTCCTGAATGATCTCATCTGGAGATCCTTAACTGAATTCAATCTGCAAAGACCTATTTCCAAATAAGGTCACATTCACAGGTATCAATTGTTAGGAGTTAAATATACTTTTTTGGGTGCTGCAGTTCAACCCACTACAGTGAGTAAACCCGTTTCTGAATTTGCTCATAAGCACTATAGTACACTATAAATTTGCTAGTAAGCACTGCGCTTTTACTTAATGGAATAATAGTTATAGAATCTGACTTACATGCATGTAAATGTGATTCAGAATTTAGTTGCATGTTTACTTTCTCTTAATGTGGCTTGCAATTGATGTGGCATTTTTTCACTGTGAGATTAGGCTGTTCACATACAGACAGGTTATAATTTGTGCCTTTAAATGATGTGAGCAAAGTCTTAAGTTCTGTGAACATAGACCATTTAGTTTGGCTTTTTAAACCTACATATGGGGCATTTTTGTAAGATGAGTGTTTATATGTTTCTTTTTGATATGAATCATGTCTGTCTCCACTTAAAAGAGTTCAAATGTATCCCGTGATCTAGTCTGATTTAAATTTGTGTGCCACAAGGAGGGACTTTACGGAACTACTGAGAATTGCTGGGTGGGTAAATGGGGTTAGATAATCAAAAGTAAGAAGGGTGGTCCTTGGTGTGACTAGACAGAGCCACTTTCTGAGAAGTGCTGACCCAGCCTCCTGGTCTGTGGTTGGTTTGGAGAGAAATTGTAAGAGCATTCTGTCCTCCTCTCCCATTTTGAGATACGAAGGTCATGAGGAATTTAGTTCTTACTGTTATTAGGATAAAACAGTAGCAGTGCGGGCTCATTCAGATAGTTTTTTAAAGTTTAGTTGTGCTAAACTTTAGCTATATAGCTATAGACCCATAGCTATAATATTTGACAGTATAATATATAAAACTATTTTTACTTCTCCCACACCCATTATGTATTCAGGGGAGTCTTTTTTTGGGGGGGGGTTGGTAGTACTTACTTCAAAAATTGTTGCTTTCATTCTGCTTGTTTATATATTGTCTCCTACACTAAAATGTAAGTCCCACAAGTGTCAGAAACATGTCAGTTTTATTCTCATTCAGGACTATGTCCCAGGTCCAAAGTGGCAAAATTCTTGTTGAATAAATGGACACGCTTGAAGCTCATATAGAGACTTACCTCATTCTCTTTCATGGCTGTTTATTCTTCTATGATGTAGGCACAGTAGGTACTGTAATTCATTTAACCGTTCCTTGTTACAACACTTAAGTTATCAAGAGTTTTTCACAAGAACAAAGCTGCCTGAACATCTTGTTTATGTGTATGCATATCTGTATATGTTATCTGCGGTAGCTTGCAATCTTGATATCTTCCGTTTATGGCATGTTTCTGTGAAACTGTTTAGCACAGTTTAAAATGTACTGTTGGAATAATTGTCATGCATAATTGACCCTCTGTGAGACAGATCTTGGCTTAATCTTTCTGAAAGGAACGATCAGAACCCTTCTGTGCATTATGTATAGTAAGACTGGGAAGGAGCACAATGGCCAGGATAGGATGAGATTAGAGCATCAGAATCTCTAGTAGCTTTCATTTCACTTGGAGTAAAATCCAAAGTCCTAACCAAGACCTTCAAGTTTCTGCCCGCCTCCCTGTGAACTTTCTGAACTTGTTTTGCTTGTTGTATTGTGGCCGTGCCAGCCTTCTTGCTGTTCCTCCAGTGTGTTAACACTTCCTCTCCCCTCACTGCCTTTAAATCCACGTCCCGGTCTACCCCAAGGTAGCAGCGTGGCTCATTCCCTCAGTTGATCCAGGGTTCTCTCAGATGCCATACTGTCCCTGTCTCCTCCTCGGCCATTGTTTGCGATACCACATCCTCCTCTCTAGCCCCTGCCACTGTCAGCCCCCGAGTTCTTCAGAGTTTTCGTCACCTCTGACGTATTGTTTGTTGGTTTGTTGATGGTCACCTGCCAAAAAACTGCAAGCCCCCTGAGAGCTAGAGTCCCACGCTCAGCTCCTGACCCATTGTAGGTGCTCCACTAGCTCAGTAGATTGAGTGGGTCAGTGAAGCAAGGAGGATTCATGTGGAAGTTTTAAAAGTTCAGCAGTGAGCTGGAAAAGTCATCACACTCTTTTACTTCTGATTTTGCTTTTGTAGGCTCCTTTTCTGCTCTAAAAGAGATGAGAAATGAAAATGGCGTATAGGATATTCATAGGTAGCAGTGGATGGAGGGGAAAGGAAATGAAAAAGGAAGTAACAACCCAGGCTCTGAGGAGCAAAAATTATAGTCAGAAGTGAGTAGGTCAGCTCCCTGCTTGCTGGGCAGACTTTCTAAGTTTGGAGAGGAAGAGAACCAATTTTCAGATGTCCATTTTGAGCTAAGCAGTGTGCTAAGTACTTTCACCTTCATAGTAGCCCTTTCAAATAAGAATTATTATGGCCATCTTATAGGTCAGAATATTGAGTTTTGGGAGATTAAATCACCTTTCCCAGATCACATAGGTAATACCTCAGCTTTAAAGTAATAAAACATGGTGTCAGTGATGCTATTTGCTGCAAAGCCTACAGCTAAAAAGTAGCAGGAGCTACGGCTTATGATCTGATATTCTGTTATGCCACAAACTTAAAGACGTTTTCAATAGCGCCTGCAAATTAGATTTGACACACTGTAGGAGCTAAATATGTCATAATAAAATTAGAGAGCTGGAAAGAGTCTTTTAAGAGATCATGAAGAGGAAATTCCTCATTTACAGCTAAAAGCCAAGAAAGAGGTTGACTCATCTAAGAACATTTATCTGGTTGTCGAGCTGGGACTAGGATCTAGGTTTCCTCACACCCCTGCGCTCTTTGTTACTTAACGGCTGATACTTAATCTGTCTAGGTCTTTACCCTTGATTCCCTCTTTCATTCACATGTTTCAAGTTTTTAAGCCTGCAGATCACTTTTCACTCCTACTCGTGTCTCCCAGCAACCTGTTGCTTTCTACAGGTAATAGAAGTTAACAGTTTCTTGGGTACTTTCCAGAGATGTTTTATATATGTAAAGCAAATATATAAACTGTGTGTTTATTTAATGACATCTCATGGGGTTTACTCCATATTAACAGGCGAAGTTATTTTTCTGCCTTTTTTTTTTAATAGGTTGCATTGAGTATTTCTTAATTTAGCCAGTCATTTACTGGAGGATGTTTTACATTTTTCCAGTTTTTAAAAGTTAAGAACAATTCAATGTTACTTTTATGCACAAATGTATCAGTACGATAAATTTCTATAAGTAAAATTGGTAGATCCAAGAGTATATGTTTTTGTATCTTTTTTTAATATTGCCATACTTAGACCTTTTTTTCTTAACATGGAAATGGAATATTTTCATTTTGAATAAGATTGTTTTTAAACTGTTTTTTCTATTTGACGATACTTTATAATTTAAAAAAAATAACATTTTAAAAGTAAAAGCATTTCTCTTTTAAACTGGTGCATGCTGTATGCTTTGATGTGAATATGACAGATTAAAGAAAGTATAATGGACTCAGTATTGCTTTGGCGTCAGCCCTGGAATTGGATCTTACCTCCACCAACCGACTCACTCTGTGACCTTCGGCAGGTCACTTAACTGCCGAGCCTCAATGATCCTGTCTGTAAAGTGGGAACACACCAGCCTTTCAGAGTTGTTGTCTAGAACTGCTGTCTTTCATTGATTCTAACTCAGTTTTTTTCTTCTCTGCATTTTAGTACTGACATTGAGATGCTTCATAATGAAAGATGTGCCACAGTTTTAGAATTTTTTTTCCATCTTGGCATATAAAACAATGATGGTCTTATAACTGATGCTGTCTTAGATTTGATGAAGTAGGGTGATTGCAAATACTGGCACAAGTGAACTGTGGTAGGGCATTGTGTAGGCAAAGGAAGTTCAGTGTGATGGGCAAGTTCAGGGTTGCAGAGGGTGTGGATAGGTGTTAAGGGAGTGGGTTTGGCATTGGAAATCGCAGATCCACCACATAGTGGGAGGAGAGTGCTACTGATTGGAACACAGGAGCAGATATTACCCACAAATGTGATATATAGAAGTTGGAATTGTGGCAGATTGTGAATGATAGGACTTTGGCCCATCGTTGAGATTTAGAAAATATGTATTAACTTTTGGCAGGAAGACTTTATAAAATAATGCGACTGTTTTAAAGTAGGCAAAAGTTTGACAAGCATTTCTCCAAAGAGTTACAAATGTCCAATAAGCGTGTAAAATGATGTTCAACGTTCCCTTGGGGGAAATGCCAATCAAAACTGGAAAGAGGAACTTTCCTGATGGTTCAGTGGTTAAGACTCCATGCTTCTACTGCAGGAAGAGCAGGTGTGATCCCCTGGTCAGGGAGCTGAGATCCTCTATGTCCCACATCGTGGTCAAATAAATATTGGGTTGACAAAAAGTCCATTTGGGTTTTCCTATGACATCTTACGAAGAAACCTGAATGAATTGTTTGGCCAACCCAATAAATAAAACAAGTTAATTAAAAAAAAAAAAAACAAAAAACCTGTAAGGAGATGACTGCTTTGTACTAGGATGGCTAGAATCAGAAAGACACATTTTCAGTAACAAGTATTGATGAGGATCTTGAGAAATGAAAGCCCTTGAACTTTGCTGATGGGAATGTAAATGGAACAGCCACTTTGGGAAACAGTTTGGCAGTTCCTCAAAAAGTTAAACATAAAGTTACCATATGCTCCAACCATTCCACTACTAGTTATATGCCCAAGAGAAGAACATATGTTCACACAAAAAGATTGTATGTGAATGATCATAGCAGCATCGTTCATAATAGCCAAAATGTGGAAGTGACCCAAATGTCCATTTCCTGATGAATGGATAGATGCAGTGAGGTATATCCATATGATGGCATATCATCCAAAGGAATGAGAGGTGAAGTACTCACATGTTTCAGCATGGATGAACACTGAAAACGTTATGCTAAGTGCAAAAAGCCAGAGACAAAAGACCACATATTGTATGATTCCATTTACATGAAATGTCCCGGACAGGCTAAGCTATCGAGACAGAAAGTAGATGAGTCGCTTAGTGGTCATAGGAATGGTGGGGGATGGGGGAGATGGGGAATGGCTTCTAATAGGTATAGGATTCCTTTTGTGGGTGGTGAAAGCGTTCTGGAATTAGTGATGGTGGCTGCATAACCTGGTAAGTTGATACAAACTAATGAAGAGCGTACTTTAAAAGGTGTGAATTTTATGCTAAATGAATTGATAGAGGAGCCTGGTGGGCTATAGTCCATGGGGTCACAAAAGAGTTGGAGATGACTTAGTGACTAAACTACAACCGTGCTCTTAAACAAAAAGGAGGGGCCCTGGTTCTAGGAAGAGCGTGGGTTACTTAGCAGATCATCAGAATAAGAAAAGCCCAATTATAAATGAACTGGAACCCCTGTTGATTGGAAAAGCCTGTTAAAAGGGAGAAGAAATGGCGATATTGGGGTTTGGGAATTTAAAAAAAAAGCAATTATGAGCATTGTAGTATTGTGCCAAAGTCAGACAATTAACAAAGCTAACACTGCTGAGACTCTGAATATGGACCATGAAATAGTTGAGAATGCTTCTTGCCTAAAGCTGATATGGCCCTGAGGTCTGTGTGGTGACACTGAGCCTGCAGAAGGGCTCCCAGTGTGGGGAGGACCCGGATATGAAGAGGAAAGATGCCGAGATGGGACCCAGGTTAAGCCTGGACAGTTTTGTTAGGAGTTTGTGCATCTAAAATGTCCCACAGAGGCCAGCACAACGTTGTTTAGGCAGCGGGGCCCACATGAGGTTGGAGGTAAGGAAGGCTGATTGACTAGTAGTTATAAGGATGGGGAGAAGGGATGGGTATGGAAACTCCAGGAGTGCAAGATTCTGTCAAGGCGAGAACTGAAAGACTAAGAAAAACTAGTACCTTGGTGTGAAAAAGAGACTGTCTGAGAATTACTCAGATTTCCCACGGGGATGATGTGAGGCTTATATAGTTCTCTCTGTTTATGTATTATTCTTGTCTGTGCCAGTTATCATTGTGCTTTTAAAAAAAGTTAATTAAAAAGTTTTTTTTATTGGAGTGCAGTTGGTTTACAGTGTTATGTTAGTTTAAGGTGTTCAGGAAAGTGGGTCAGTTTAACAATTTTGGTAATTCTTATCCTTAAAATGTTATTTAGGCTTTATATGTTCTCTGTATAAGACTACAGTAACTGAGAGATGACAGAAACAACTGTTAAGTTCAGGGAAGTGAAATAAACTTTATCGTGCTCCATGAGAGAGGCTACTGGGTTATCGTTGCTCACTGGTTTGTGAATATTATGGCAACAGTGAAAGATGCCCATCTAGTTAAGTAGGCAACCCCTGAGTCAAGCTTGACTTGCATACAAGTGGTTCATGTATGTGAGTCGTGGCTATAGCCGTGGCAGGGTTCTGTGCAGCCCTTTTCCTCCTGTTGACAGTTT
Organism: Neotragus moschatus; assembly: GCA_006410615.1. Classification (NCBI taxonomy): domain Eukaryota; kingdom Metazoa; phylum Chordata; class Mammalia; order Artiodactyla; family Bovidae; genus Neotragus; species Neotragus moschatus. The sequence continues at coordinate 640,079 of SJYA01002181.1, read as the reverse complement.
TCAGAATCACTCACTGGTACTGTGAATGAAAAATGTATGATCTGATGAAGCTAACCATTGGGTAGGCAAGGTTGTAGGGTGGTGGGGAGTGGGGAAAGAGCAAAACATTTCTCTTTTCTTCCCTGCTTTTAAAGCTTTGGGTTTGGAAGGATGAAAGCTGTGAAGAGTGTAGGGAACTGGCATCTGAAATGGCGGTTTACCCACCCCTGAATAGTTTTCCCTTCAGAGTCAGAAGCTTTTCTTCTTGACCGGTGTTGAAAATGTTACTAGAGATTGAGTTTGCTCTTGAAAAGAGTAAGCGTCTGCAGGGCCAGGGCGAGCTGTCTCACCCTGGCAGCAGTCTCGAATGTGGATAGTGCCTCTGGGTGAGGAGATCGCTGGTTTTACTTGAGAGTGGAAGGAACAGCGGGGAGAAAGGCAAGTAGTTTTGTACCTAGAATGTTTTCAGGAGGAGGCTAAAGCCTAGATAAGAGTGTAGTAATAGGGGCTTGGGGCAGAATGAAGAGGCTGGGTGTACAAGGGAGTGCCCCTTGACAGGCTTTTCCTCCTTTTAAGTGTAGCTTTGGGCTGGCTCTGTACTCTGGGAAAGGAAACAAAACTCCCTTCCCATTTCTTCTTAGACCAGATGACTCTGCTTCAGAGGTTAGAACTCAGGGTTAACACTGGCTCAGGACCATATTTCAGTGGTAGCTTTTGTGGTCTGGCCTATGGAGCTAAACACAGATTAGAACAACTTTTCCCTGGGGAAATAAATGAGCACCAAAGAACAAACTTTAGAAGCAAACTTTTGTGGTATAACCAGTTTGTCAGTTGACTTTGTACCACAGTTTTCGTAGTGCATACCAGGCCTATTCATTGGCAGCCACATACCTTACTTGAGGTGTAGATACCATCACTGAGATTGTACAGAAGTCACATGAAAGGCACGTGGTGGCTCTAGACAGTGAGACAGTTGGCACCTTTGACTGAAGTTTTGTTAAAGAGAAGCTAAAAGGAGTGTATGGTTTAGGGTAGCTTTTATTATTCTGCATTAGCATTCTGGAGGATAAATTATGGAGATCTCTGTAATTATGCATGTTAAGTGAAATGCTGATTTCAGTCAGGAAATCAAAAATATGTACTCAAGGGCAGGAATATCAAGCATATTGGAAACATTTGACAAAAAAAAAAGAAGGGAGGATGTTGCAGGGAACAAAGGTTCTCTGTGACTTGACAGCTGCTGTTAAAAAGTGACACCAGGAAGCGCCCGGTCTGGCTTACAGCTGCCTGAAGTTGCTGTAGTCTTCTCTAGTGTTACCAGAGGAATTTGCACCGCTCCTGTTTTAGCAAACAGAGGCCACTGATAGCTAACCAGGACCTTACTGTGCTCTTAGAAATCGATTCCTAGTTCCACATTATGAACTTCATAATTACTGGGTTTTCCAACAGCAAAATATGTTGACGCTCTAACTATGTATGTGCAGAGTGCCTTGCTTAACACCAAAGAAATTCTGAAAAGCTTGAGACAGGCCTTGGATTCATCAAATCTNTCTGTTGTTCCATGTCCAGTTCTAACTGTTGCTTCTTGACCTGCATATAGATTTCTCAGGAGGCAGGTCAGGTGGTCTGGTATTCCCATGTTATTAATAATTTTCCACAGTTTATTGTGATCCACACAGTCAAAGGCTTTGGTGTAGTCAATAAAACAGAAGAAGATATTTTTCTGGAACTCTCTTGCTTTTTTGATGATCCAACTGATGTTGGCAATTTGATCATTTAAATGAAGCCACAGCCACCAAAAGCGAAACAGAATTATGGCTAAATTCTGTATAACTAAAGTTACTCCAAAAACACAAATAAAAAATAGGAAGTATCATTCAAAATTAAAATAAATATGTAAAGTCAGGGTAGCAAGCAGATTAGTCCCTGCCCCCTCCCCCTCCGCCCCCATAGGAGGAGTTCCTTTGCTGCCCTGTTCAGAGTGCTTGCTTAGCTTTTTGGTTTGTGCACAGCTCACCATGCAGGGATTGTCTCTTCAGAACGATGTGTCCCTGGAGCCAGCAGGTCCAGTTTCCAGAAGCCCTTGCTTGTAGAATGACGAAACACCTTCAGCGCTCATTTCTAGCATTAGGCTGCCTTCCTGCAAGTCATCCCTCAGATTTTGTGATGAGTTAGTGGCAAAATAGGCTTTGAGGAGGTCAGTCAAGAGGGGGGAGTAAGGGAGACACTGAGAACTGACATCAGTGTCCTAAGTAGTGCCCTTCTGGGTGAAGGGGGAAATCAGTTGTCTTTTAGATGTGTGTNCAAGTCATCCCTCAGATTTTGTGATGAGTTAGTGGCAAAATAGGCTTTGAGGAGGTCAGTCAAGAGGGGGGAGTAAGGGAGACACTGAGAACTGACATCAGTGTCCTAAGTAGTGCCCTTCTGGGTGAAGGGGGAAATCAGTTGTCTTTTAGATGTGTGTTTCTGGTTCTTTTTAAAATCTTTTAAAAAGATTTTGAAATGTAATATCAAACATTAAGTGATTTGCTAGAACTCCTTCCTTCTTCCTCTGCTGCCTTAACTGCTCTTCTGGTGATGACTTCATAAGGTGGCTTTGCTAACAGAAGAGGAAATAGTTGGAAAACTAACAAAAATATCAGTGAAAGAATAAGTTTGAGATTCATGCAGATTAAAAAAAAATCCTGAAATCATGTCCTTTAGGGTAATACACAAGGCAACTGAAAGGGAACTAAGACAAGGGTGTGAGAAAAGTGAAGAGAGATCAGGCATTGAAGCAGGAAGACTTGTTGTTGTCTCTTTTGTTCCAAAACTGTTAGTTTGTTCTAAGGACTGATGCCTGCCTTTGGGTTGCAGGTAGACCTGAATTACAGCTATAGGTGTGTTTCTAGTTTTCCTGGAACTTGAGATCTAGAGTTTTAGGTGTATGTAAGTTAATTATGAAAAATGGAAAAAAAAAAAACAAAAAACCCTGCAGTAGAGCTTTTACAACCTTCTTACATGTTTCAGATGTGAAAATTCAGAGATGTTTAGTACCCTTTCTCCACTTGGAAGCTGCTGTGAATAGATTTCATTCAATAGGGAATTGACATAGTAGGATACACTTTAATACAGTGAAAATATTTTGATGAGTTCTGGGTAAAGTTATGTTGGTACTTGGGCAAGTAAGCATAAATTTTAAAATCATGTTATTTTTCTTACAGTCTTATTTTGTAACGGATTATGATCCAACCATCGAGGATTCCTACACAAAACAGTGCGTGATAGATGACCGGGCGGCCCGGCTAGACAGTAAGTAATCTTCCTTTATTTGATGGTTTACGTATCATGTTTTTTTAAGTAAGCTTTGAAGTTTTGCTAGGTTAAATAACTACAGTTGAAATGTTAGATGATCTTAAATATAAGTTCATCCTTTTCATTAGTTTTAATCGATGAATCTACATGTTGGGCAATTTAAATGTAATGTAAAAAAGTAACTGGATTGGGAGCAGGTAAAATTAGTCATGTTACTGTAACATGTTAAGAGTTGTGTTTATTGGGACATTTGGGAAAAAAAACAAACGAAGTTTTGGCTCTTCCTGCATTTTGATGAAGGCCAAAATGGGTGAAGTAAATATAGAAAAGCTTCAATATTTGCTAACTTGCTTAGAGTTTATAGCACAGAGGCCTTAGCAAATAGTGTTTTGTGCTTGGCTAAACATTCCGCTTCTCCACAAGAGAAAGGGCTGTTCTTTTAACTTGTATGATTCTTTTATTCACAGAGATCAATGAATACCTCAGCACCTGTACATTCAATATGGTATTTGGGGGGGTGTGTGGGGTACACCAGCATTTCCTTCTTGAATTTACAGGTATCTTTTTCAGTTCTTTCCATAGAGGAGGTAAACATCCAAGTGACTTCAGAGGTTATCTGACTCTGCCTATATGGATTTGATATTTTTAACCTTTTCATTGCTATGCTAATGTATTCTAACTACGAAATCAGCCTGCACTGATGAAGATAACTCTGCGACTGTCTGCCTTTAGAATACATTTGTCTTTAGCATTGAAAATAAAGTACTAAAAGGGGAATGCTGTCTAAAAAATTATACCAAGTGTGATGTTTTCCAAAGGATTCACATTAGCTGGGCCTGCCCATGTGAGGGAGCCATTTTTGTGAGATGAACACATGAACGTCATTACATTTCTTGTTTTTTCTTTAGTTCTGGACACAGCGGGACAAGAGGAGTTTGGAGCTATGAGAGAACAGTATATGAGAACTGGCGAGGGTTTCCTTTTGGTCTTTTCAGTCACAGATAGAGGCAGGTTTGTATCAATATTTAACTGTAGATCTCTCCTGTTCATGTCTAGATCACTGTTCATTAAATTTGCATTCTTGTTTCTATAGGAAAAGGAAAGATAAGAAAGTACTAAATGGGGCAGGGGAGTCTGAATTCTGATATATGACCAAATTAATGAATTTGTTTTTGTTTCCAGTTTTGAAGAAATCTATAAGTTTCAAAGACAGATTCTCAGAGTAAAGGATCGTGATGAGTTTCCAATGATTTTAATTGGTAATAAAGCAGATCTGGATCATCAGAGACAGGTGAGAGGGTTTTGCTCTTGGGAAACCAGTTATTTGTAATTATGTAAGTGAACAGCTATATTTAATGAGAAAGTGCCGTGATCAAAAATACTGTGCTGAGGGTGGCACACTGGATTTGATAGGAGTACTGTAACAGGTGACAAATTAAAAGGAAGCAGATTTGGGAATATTAAATTTTTACATATTATACAGAATTTCAGTGGACTGTAAACCTGCAGGTATTTTATACCAGCTCCATTCACATATTGTAATTTCTAAGGTAAGACCTACAGCTCTCATTTAGTTAGATACTCTTAAAATTACCCCTGTGCTGTGCTTAGTTGCTCAGTCCTGTCCGACTCTTCATAACTCCGTGGACTGTAGTCCACCAGGCTCCTCTGTCCATGGGATTCTCCAGGCAAGAATACTGGAGTGGATTGCCATGCCCTCCTCCAGGGGATCTTCCCAACCCAGGGATCAAACCCAGGTCTCCTGCATTGCAGGAGTATTCTTTACCATCTGGGTCACCTGGGTAGCTTAATTCAGTGTTAATGCTCAATTACCTCATTTAGAGAATGACTTTAAATGACAGTATTTGAATTTTTCCTAAGTCCTGTTAGTCACATGGGCAGCTCTAACTGCCCAATAACCTGAAGGAGAATAATATTTTTAGTATTTAGTTGCAAGCTTATTTATACTCACTTGTTCTTTACCCAATTATTTCACATTTGATTTTTAGAATTTTTGGTATATATTGGCCACTCATCTTTTTTGAGGGAGAGGGGAACAAGATCAGATGTAAGTTAACGGAGACGCTACATTATTTGGGTCTTTAGTCTTTACCCCTCATCTGGAATACAATAGTTTAAATACTTTCTTACCTTTTGCTGGTATTTGAGTTTCTTTCTTTCTTTCTTTTTTTTTTTTAATATAATCTTGGTGTTAATGTAGTCTTTTGTTGGCGGATTTTGTTTGAGAGTGCAGACGTCAGGAAAGATGGATTGACACACAGCGTTGAGGACAGGCTTCTGCTTTGTAATTAACCATTATTTTAAACAGAGTCTTTGATTTGTATGCTCTGTTTGTAAAGTTTGTTGAAGGTATACCAAATTTTAGACGTGAACTTGAGAGGATGGTACTGTTCTAATGCTAAGTTTAGACATGTTTACCTGATATAGAATAAATCTTACTGCTACTTTTCTTTTAGATCATTATTATAAAGCTAAGGTGAAAACATTCTCTCTTCATTTCTAACCAGTATAAGCTGTTGAAAGTAATTTAGGATATGGCATTGATTACGTCCTAAAACCTGGAGTAGACAGTCCATCTTTTTTAAAAAATTTATATTTTATTTTGAGGTGACCATTTTCTTCAGTATTTCTCAATCTAATTAAATTTATTAAATATTGCTCAGTAGGACTTTTTTTTTTTTTAACTGTTCTTCTCAGCCCTTTCTAGTACTAGAAACATTTGTAAATGTTGTTGGATCTAAGAACAAATGGCAAAGTAGCTCTGCCGGGAACAGGGGTTTCTTGCTGTATCTAATGCTGGATAGATATATTTCGTGCCCTAGTTTTTCTCAAGCTTTTTCATGGTGGTAACGCCAGTAAAGGAATTAGCCGGCAGGCCTGGGCTGAGGTGGGAGTCTTCTATATGTTTGGCAAGATTAGGGAGAACAGAGGGAGAGTGTGTTCACCAGAACTAAAGTCTTGCCATCGTTAGCTTGGGGGCAGGGAATCAGTATGAATTATTTTTAAGCCATTTATAGTGAAGATTGCTAGTATTTGGAGTGTGGTTTCCATCTGTCTGCAGATATTAACATATCATGGTACTTAGGCTTTGTTTTATACCATAGATTTATAAATTTTTCATCTTAAGTTTTTTTTTTATATAAAAGTAATAGAGTCTCAGAGTAAAATAACAACACGGTGATAAGAGAAGCAATATTGGGAATAAGTTTAATATTTTCATCACCTCAAAGATAGGCAGTGAGCTTGAAGTAAGTTCATTATTTCTGGGCTTTAGAAACATATGCATAGACATTAGTTACTGTGTAAACACTGAAAGGTTCAAATGTATATATGTATCCAAGGACAAAAGCAAATGGCTGAAAGCTGCTTAATTTTCTGCTCATTCCTGCAGGTCTTCTCTCTGAAGGATGGCACAGAGAGACATCTTATTCCTCCCACGCTTTGTCTTCTCTTTTCTGGGTTCCTTCACACCCACACTCAGGGTGTTAGCTAACTCACTTAAAAGTCACCGTCAGTACCCTTATGCGAGAGCCTTTAGTGCTGACTGACAGTCCTACGTTTCCCTAGTCCGTTCATTTCCCACTTGTTTGGATAATTAATACTTACTGTCTCATTCTTACCTTTATAACACTTCCCCTTCCTCACTCTCAGCAGATTGATGAGTGGTGTTTTCCTGAGAAACTTCTACATGTTCCCACCTGCACGTGCACTAACCCGAGTGCACGTGTGCCCCATCAGTTTTGCTTCTCCCTACTTGGGTGGATTAATTTCCCCTCACTGACCGACCTCTCTGGTAGGCACTGGAGCCTGTCCGTCCTTCCTCCTGGGCATCATCCCAGCAGTTGTTCCATCCAGGTGTTCCAGTTCTCTCCTGCATGATCATTTCCATCAGCCTGAGACATGCTGCGGTGCTCTCATCTTTAAAACAAAAAGTAACCCTAGCAAATGGCAACCCACTCCAGTATTCTTGCCTGGAGAATCTTGTGGACAGAGGAGCCTGGTGGGCTGCTAGCCACAGGGTCGTATGGAGTCGGACACGGCTGAAGCAACTTAGCATGCCTGCATGCATTGGAGAAGGAAATGGCAACCCACTCCAGTATTCTTGCCTGGAGAATCCCAGGGACGGAGGAGCCTGGTGGGCTGCCGTCTATGGGGTCGCACAGTCGGACACGACTGAAACGACCTAGCAGCAGCAGCAGCAGCAACCATAGTAAATGCTAACATCACGCCCCTCTTCGAGAACCTTTTTCCTGCTCCTCTGAGTAAGCAAAACTCCTTAGAAGTGTTATCTCTACACTCATTCTCTACTTCTTTTCGCTTCTGGCACTGACTGCAGGCATGTAGCACCTGGTCAAGGTCACTGCTTAACGCAGGTGTCAGTAACATTTGACGCAAATGCTCACATTCCACTTTTTGAAACACTTTACTGAGCTCTGGAGCAGTATTCCCTGCACTTCCTCCCTCCTCCCTTTGTTGATACCTCCTTGTCTGTGTCAGGTGTCTCAGGGCTGAGGCAGACTCTTTCCTAGGCCCTGGGTGTACAAACATACCTTTCGCCTCCTAGCCTCGAGGGCCTTACTGATGGTAGTTGAAATGCTATACTAAAGGTTTCTTACCTTTGAAAACCCTCTTTAGAATTAAAGGTGATATTCGGTATATCTTGGCATCCTTACTTGCTCTACCAGCCGAACCTGGATAGGCACCCCATAAAAACTTCCCCTTGTTTGGAAATGCTGCCTTTTTGGCCATCTCTTTAGATTCATAGTCACTAAGCAGTCTGATTGCCGTCAGTTGCTGGTCAGCTTGTTAATCCTACTTTTGTCTTAGGCATGACCCTTTGGACTTGTTCTAGTTTCTGTACTGTTTTTCTTGCAGAGCAAATGCCAGTTCCCTATGTTCTTTATATGTGGGTCAGCCCTGGGTATCCTACTACTGCTTCCTGAGATTCTGGACCCATCAGGAGGGGAGATCAGCCGGAAGAGGCTTTTCTGCTTCCTTTTGGCTTCTATATGTCTCTGGACTTGATTCTTGCATCCCCTATTCATCCAGCTTTTTATAGAACACTTCCTAGGCACTGGTGACAGAAAAAAAACAAAATCACTGGCATAAAAAGAGATCTGTAGAATTTGAATTACCACATACCTGAGCCCTTAGAGAGACTGGTCATTTTGTTTATCCTGTCAGAGGTGTAGTAAGAAAATATAGGTAAATGATTTGCTTGCCCTTGCTAAAATGTAAACATTATTAAATATGACAACATATTAATTCTGAAATTTAATATAGCAGCTGTGTGTGGGCTTGGACTGTGAACTTCATGATAGCTCTGATTTCAAGCTCCTTGTCCTTGACTCAGCCTGGTCTAGAAATCAGGAGTTTTGGTCTCTCTCTTTTTTTTTTTTCGTTCTTTTGATTTTTCCTCTTTTACTTCTCCTGGCTTAGTTTCTCCTTTCCTCCTTGTTAAGTGCTTGTCATCGATAATTTGAGAAAGGAGCCCATTTCACCTGTAACGATGTATTACCTCAGTGTGCTTATCCCCGCTCCTCCTGTCTGTCAGTACCTTGACCACAGTGTGGCCCTGCATCCTCCCAGGGAAAATGGGCTCCTCCCCACAACAGTGGAGTAAGGGTCTTCTTTGGCTATACTTGCTGGTGGCTTGTCTGGATCTAAAAGGTTTGTAAGCACCATGAGGGCTTCTCAGTTTTGACCACTTTGTTCTGTTCATATTTATCCTCAGCACATAGAACAAAGTTGCTGAAGGAATGAATCAAGGCATCAGTGAATCAAGATGTGGTATTAAAATGACTACATAATAGATATTTTTGAAAAACAAATTTTGCTTCTGTAAACTTGCATTGTGTTGTGAACTCAGTACAACCCTGAGTATTGCAGGTGTTGTAGTCTATTCCTATTAAACCCTATTTGTTTAATAAAATTGCTCTCATCATTCCCATTTTTCTCTTCTCGATTTAAAAATGCATGGTGTTAAATAAACTTGTATTGTTGTGGATTTCCACTAAGAATCATTTGTGCTTTTGAACTCAGTCTCACTGGAGGTTTCCAAATGTAAACCTGAATTTCTTGCATCAGGTTCACCTTGGCTGTTTAAAATGAAACATTTCTGGGTAGCACTCAGATCTACCAAAACCAGGCTTAAGATTTGGTATCTTTATAAAATTCCCTGGTTGGGAAACCTCTAGGAAAGCCTTGTTTATGTGGCTTTTAGTTTTTTGTTGATTTTTGGCTTCACAATGTGTTGGCTTTGTTCCATGTGGTGTTCCTTTTGTCATATTTTTTTGCTTTTGTGGTGATGATGCTGTTTTTACTTCTTAACTATAAAAGTATGCGCAGTAAGCTCACAAGCAGCGCTCTGTGTGGTTAGAGATGTCTTGACCAGAAACGTGTGTGTGAACTTTGCTAACCTCAGTTCCTGGAAGATTGATGTGAGACCATGCTAACAAACAGACAAACAAAGCCCATAAACAGTCTTTGTGGGATTTTTTTTTTAATCATCTACACTTATTAATTCATTAATATTTCTGAATTGTATAAAGTTGGGTCATTTTGCTGTTTCCCTCCGGCTGAATGTATCATGTTGGTGGGAGAGGGCAAGGTAGTTTTCTGAGGGGTAATTGAGCAGAAAGAGCAATATTCTTAAGGGCGTGTATTTCCCTCCCACAATCAAATTACCTGTATTAGTAAAGTAAGTAATTTATTGAGATTGACGTGTCTCAAATATTTATTTTTACCTTACTTTAAAGTAAAAGAAGAGAGGCGTAAGTATCTGGTTGTGCTCTGTTTCCTTAACGTATGTTTATTGAATGGCTGCCATGTGCTCTTCTAGGCTCTGGGTATACAAAGGCAAGTAGACCTCACAGCTTAGCTGAAAGTGGCACAGTGGTGGGAGAATGAAAAGACAAGACCAAAAATCGCAGAATGTGGACTTTTTTTCCCTAGTCATTGAAGAATGTGATGGCCATTCTGGGATACTGTAAAAACAACAGAAAGTTTTTTGATTGTTCAAGTCTTGAATTATTAGTATGAAATGAATCAGTATAGATAGAGTTGGGAGAGAAAGGAGGACATCTCAGGAAGAAGGAATAGCATTTTTGACATGAGGCTCTTTTTGTAGGAAGGAATTTCATGTCAACTTTTCTTAAAAAGGAATTTTCCTTTCTAAATTGTGGCTCTTTAAAGCTTTATTTTCATACTTGGCTTCCTTACTCATTGTTAATTGCTTATTTAATTTGATTGATTTATATTTCAAACCATAGGCCTTATGGTACATGTACTGTTGTGAAGGAGAGGCAGAGTAAATTTAAAAACTGTTACACTTACATATACCAGTGCTGTGTAGAACCTGCCTGCCACTCTTTTGAAACAACACAGGGTATAATCTGTTATAAAGTAATTGTTAGATGTATACATGGTAATGTAATAGCCTAATGATATTTCACTGAAGGTGCTAAATTTTGTGAATGTAGTATTAAATTAGGAGAATAAGCTACATGAAAGGAATAGATGGAACAATACTTTGATCTGAAATAGGGTCAGGAATAATTCATATTCTAATCAGCTAGAGTGGCAAACTCACCTAGAAGTTAATATCTAAAAAATTATTTCAAAAGCAAAGGTAAAGGCTTCTCCCAGATATACAAAAATGGAAAGAATTTATTACCAGCAGACTTATGTTAAAAGAAATATGAGAAGAGGACAACTATACCAAATGGAAATCTAGATCTATACAAAGAAATGAAGAACACCTTTACCCATTTATGTGGGTAAATGTAAATAACTTTCATTATTGTTACTTAAATCTCCTTAAAACATAATGGGATGTTTAAAACAAAAATAGTGTAGGTAGTAATAATAAAACTTATCAGGAAGAAGAAACATACTGTTAAAAGAGTCTTAAGCTATACATGGATTGACATTCCATTTGAATTAGACAGAAGTGAAACATGTATATTATAAACTAAAGCAATTAGAGAAATAACATAACACATACCTAGTTCATTAGCCAACCAAGATGATAAAATGGAATTGTGAAAACAATACAGCTTATTTAATGCTGAAAGACTAAATGCTTTGTCTCTTAGATCAGAAACAAAAGTATCTCCTTCCACTGTTGTCTTTGAGGTTCCAGGCAATAGGAAAGGGTCAGAAAAAGAATGAAAATATATCCACATTAGAAAGAAAGCAATAAAAAACTATCTTTATTAACAAATGGCATGATTGCTTATGTAAAAAGAGTCTGTGGCATTTACAAAAATAAAAACAAAAAACACCTAGATAAATGGATTTAGCATAATTCCTGGGTCTAAGATAAAGGTACAAAAATTATGATTCTGTTTTTTGCAGAGAAAAATCTATATCCTTGAAAAAAGATGAGAAGAATGTGGTTCTATATGGATGACAGGTTCCTAAATCTTCTATTTTTTCCTTTTTGCTCATCTATAATTTTCTCACCTTTTTTTTTTTTTATGGTAGTGGCAGCAGTGAAAGTTTTTTTTTAAATACATATTTTCAGCCCCACCATATAAATATAACTGTAAGATATCGATAATAATAATCATATTTCAGCCCTCTACATTTAAAACACATATAGGACATTTACTTATATTCAATTAGCATTTTCTTATTCTGACCTGGCATTTATATGTCATCAGCAAAGCCACCCTTNATACAACATTCATTATTAGTGGGAAGTCTTTTATTTTATTCTGAGTAAATGCTTGGTAGCAAAGCAGCCTGGATGTTAACTTTGATGATCTCAATTTACTTTTTTTTTTTTCCTCTCCGTGCTTCACTTGGATTGCCTTTTACTCCTATATATTCAAGTACCCTACCTTTTCTCCTGCAGTTGTTCAGTCTGCTGTCAATCCCATCCAATGAATTTTTCATTTCAGACCTTACAGTTTTTCCTCCTTCTGTAGACCTTTTTTTGTTGTTGTTTGTTTGTTTGAATATATCTTCTGTTTCTTTCCTCCTTATGTTTATATATTTTTCTTATCCAGCCCCTCTCAGCTGAGTTCCTAGAGAATTGAGTCTATTGCCTTGCCTGTTGTATGTAGTGAATTAACTTCTGTGCATCTGGAATGGTTCTAGCTGTGTACCATTTTTGAGATAATTGAGAAAATAATCCCTCAAATAACTTAATTCTCTTGCAGAACCCTGATTGAGAAAGGCTGCTTTGAATAGTTGAACATAGTTATAATAGCTGTGTGATATCCTTGTCCACTGATCATCTTTTTAAATTTTGAATCTCTTTCGGTTCACTAGTTTTTTCCTTTAAGTTTTTATTAAATGCTGGACATTATGAATTTTATGTTGTTGGGTGTCTAGATTTTGTTGCCTTCATTAAAGATTGCTGGGCTTTGTCCTGGTCACTGGTTAATTTATGTGTAGTTCAGTTTGATCCTTTCAAGTCTTGTTTTTAAGCTTCATGCAGTCTCAAGTAGCTTTTTTTCCAGGATAGTTTAGCTCCACAACTAAGGTGTGGCCCTTGTGGGGTCTCTACTGAGTACTCTGTATAATCAGTGAAGACTCTCCAGTTTAGCTTGTGGGAAGTCAGACACTTCCTAGCCACACATGAGCTCTTGTCCCCGCTCCTGGGTCATTCTTTCCCTAGCCTCCTGGAGTTTCACCTTATATATACAAATATTAATATTTAACAAAGACTCATTGACCCTCTGCATATTTTTGGAGCTCTTTTTTTTCCTCTGTCCCTTCCAGAAATTTGTCATGCAGCTTTCAGCTGCTTCAAACTTTCTGATCTCCAGTGTCTGTCTTTTCAGCTCAGGAAAACATTTGTGCCCTGGTTGGAATCCCCTACCCCCTCTGCAGTCTGGAATGTGCCTCTAGGCAGAAAGCCAGGACAATCTTAAGGCTTAGTTTATTTGTTTCCCTTCCATCAGGGATTGTAGTCCTGTGCTGCGTGGTGTATGTTTGAAAACTGTTGTTTCACATATTTACTCAGGTTTTCTGATTGTCCAAGGTAGGAGGATAAGATTTGGTTCATGCTATTCCATGACTGAAAAATGAGATCTTTCCCATTTTATTTCCATCATATAATCAGAGGTGCCTTGTGGCCATAAATCTATGGCTTGAAATCTTCTCACAAAGAGTGACCAGCCTCATGGTGCGAATAGTGCTTGTCTGTGTGGTCATTGTTTTCCCTCTCTAGCCAGGATGCTGGCAGACTTTATCTGTGAAGCATCAGTTAGTAAATATCATTGTGGGGTTTGCAAGCCATGTGTTGTTTGTCCCAGACACTCAACTCTGGCACTGCAGCACCGAAGCGACCCTAAGCAATCTATAAATGAGAGAATGTGGCTGTGTTCCAATGAAACCTCATTTGTGGACTCTGAAATTTGTACTTCATATCATTTTCATTTATCACGAAATATTTTTTATTTTTTCAAAAAATTCATTTAAAATTGTAAAAAGCATTCTGTACAGATGGTAGACTGGATATGATCTGTGGCCCATGGTTTGCCAATCCTGCTCTCTTAACACATTTAACATTTGAGATTACATTCCCAACTTTAGAAGCTCTTAAGTATGTAGAAATTCTTTCAAACAGGATTTCCTGAATTAACAGTCATGAGTTTCTGCCCTAGGAATTTTCTCCTTATATTGTTTGCTTGGGGCTTTACAACGTTCTATAGTTGGACATTATGGCCTATTGACACACCTCTTACATTGAGGATTCCCTGTATTTGGAGCTTCAGAGTTTTGTAACATAGATTGGTTTTTTACTTTATCCTTTGACTATTAAAATTCAGTGTAACAAAGTTGTATATACTTGAGTCCTAATTTGTTCCTCTTCTAGCTTTTCATCATCACTTATTTATTTTTCCCATTCTTATACATAGTGATGCCATTGAACAAATAACTGGCAGGTAAATAAAGGATTATAAAGCGATAGGTTTTTGTATCACTTGAACACTTATGGGTACTTAACCAATGACTGCTTATGAAGTTTGAAAGTACTTTTAGGAAAAAAAGTATTTTAATTAAAAAAAATTTATTATAGTTGATTTACAATGATGTGTTACTTTCAGCTATATAGTGAAGCCATTCGGTTTTACATATATTCATTCTTTTTTAGATTCTTTTCTCACAGTGGTTGTCAGAGTATCGAGTAGCGTTCCCAGTGCTGTACAATAGGTCCTTGTTGGTTGTCTGTCTTAAATATAGTAGTGTGTGTATGTTCATCCCAGGCTCCTGATTTATCCCTCCTGTTTCTCCTTTGGTAACTATTAGTTTGTTTTTGAAATCTGTAAGTTTGCTTCTGTTTTGTAAATAAGTTCATTTGTATCATTAAAAAAAAATTGGATTCCGCATGAGTGATATCATATGATACTTGCCTTATTTACTTCACTGGTAGGCTACAGTCCCTGGGGTCAGAGAGAGTCTGACACGAGCGAGTTCATTCACTATCTGCAATCACTTAGTATGATATCTCTGGGCCCATCCATGTTGCTGAAGATGGCATTATTTCATTCTTTTTATGGCTGAGCAATATTCCATTGTACATATATACAATATATATGTACCCCATCTTCTTTATCCATTCAGCTGTTGATGGGCATACAGGTTGCTTCCATGTCTTGGCTTGTAAATGCTGCTGCAGTGAACATTGGGATACATGTGTCTCTTTTGATTATGGTTTTCTTTAAACATGTGCCCAGGAGTGGGATTGGGATTGCTGGATCATATGGTAGTTCTACTTTTAGTTTTTTAAGGAACCTCCATACTGTTTTCTGAAGTGAGTGTATCGGTTTACATTCCCACCGGTAGTATAAGTAGGTTCCCATTTCTCTATACCCTCTCCAGCATTTATTGTTTGTAAACTTTTCGATGATGGCCATTCTGATTGGTGTGTAGTGATACTTCATTGGATTGTAGTTTTGATTTGCATTTCTCTAATAATTGGTGATGTTGAGCATCTCTTTGTATGCTTTTGTCCCTCTGTATGTCTTCTTTGGAGAAATATCTATTTAGATCTTATGCCCATTTTTTGATTGCATTGTTTTTTGACGTAAGCTGCATGAGCTGTTTATATATATTGGAGATTAATCCCTTGTCAGTCACTTACTTTGTAAATGTTCTCTCTCATTCTGTTGGTTGTCTTTTCATTTTGTATATGGTTTTCTTTGCTATGCAGACACTTTTAATTTGGTCCCATTTGTTTTTGTTTTTATTTTCATTACTTTTGGAGGTGAATCAAAAAAGAAATTGCTGTCACTTGTCAAAAGGTGTTCTGCCTATGTTTTTCTCTAAGAGTTCCATCACTTCATGGGAATTAGATGGGGAAACGGTGGAAACAGTGTCAGATTTTATTTTGAGGGGCTCCAAAATCACTGCAGATGGTGACTGCAGCCATGAAATTAAAAGACGCTTACTCCTTGGAAGAAAAGTTATGACCAACCTAGATAGTATATTCAAAAGCAGAGATATTACTTTGCCCACAAAGGTCCGTCTGGTCAAGGCTATGGTTTTTCCTGTGGTCATGTATGGATGTGACAGTTGGACTGTGAAGAAGGCTGAGCACCGAAGAATTGATGCTTTTGAGCTGTGGTATTGGAGAAGACTCTTGAGAGTCCCTTGGACTGCAAGGAGATCCAACCAGTCCATTCTGAAGGAGATCAACCCTGGATTTCTTTGGAAGGAATGATGCTAAAGCTGAAGCTCCAATACTTTGGCCACCTCATGCGAAGAGTTGACTCATTGGAAAAGACTCTGATGCTGGGAGGGATTGGGGGCAGGAGGAGAAGGGGACGCCAGAGGATGAGATGGCTGGATGGCATCACTGACTCGATGGGCATGAGTCTGAGTGAACTCCCGGAGTTGGTGATGGACAGGGAGGCCTGGCGTGCTGCATTTCATGGGGTTGCAAAGAGTCGGACACGACTGAGTGACTGAACTGAACTGAAGCCTTACCTTTAGGTTTTGATCCATTTTGAGTTTATTTTTGTATATGGTATTAGAGTATGTTCTGATTTCATTCCTTCATGTGTAGCTGTCCAGTTTTCTCAGCACCACTTGTTGAAGAGACTATCTTTTTCTTCATTGTCTATTCTTGCCTTTGTCATAGATCAATTGACAGTAGATGCATGGACTTATTTCTGGGCTTTCTGTTCGGTTCCATTGATCTATATTTCTGTTTTTGTGCCAGTATCATACTGTTTTGATGACTGCAGCTTTGTAGTATAGTCAGAAGTCAAGGAGCATGATTTCCTCCATTTCCATTTTTCTTTCTCAGTATTGGGTTTTTTGTATCTCCATACTGATTTAAAACTTTGGGGGTTTCTGTGTCTCCATAAATATTTTGGGTTTTTTTTTTGTCTTCATACAAATTTAAATTTTTTTCATTTTAGTTCTGTGGAGAATGCCATTGATAATTTGATAGGGATTGTATTGAATCTGTAGATTACCTTCTGTAGTATACTCATTTTGACAGTATTGATTTTTCTAATCAAGGAACATGGTATCTTTCCATCTGTTTGTGTCATCTTTGATTTCTTTCATCAACATCTTACAGTTTCCAAAGTACAAGTCTTATGTCTCCTTACTGCTCCAGCTAAGTTGCTTCAGCCATGTCCGTCTCTGTGCGACCCCATCCCTGGGATTCTCCAGGCAAGAACACTGGAGTGGGGTGCCATTTCCTTCTCCAATGCATGAAAGTGAAGTCGCTCAGTCGTGTCCGACTCTTAGCAACCCCATGGACTGCAGCCTACCAAGCTCCTCCATCCATGGGATTTTCCAGGCAAGAGTACTGGAGTGGGGTGCCATTGGGTAGGTTTCTTCCTAGGTATTTATTCTTTTTGATGCCATGGTGAGATTGTTTCCTTCATTTCTCTTTCTGATCTTTCATAGTGTATACAAATGCAGCAGATTTCTGTGTATTAATTTTGTGTCCTGCAACTTGACCAAATTTATTATGCGCTCTTATGGTTTTCTGGTAACCTCTTTAGGATTTTCTGCAAATAGTGACCGTTTTTACTTCTTTTCCAATTTGGATTCCTTTTATTTTTTTTTTCTTCTCTGATTGCTGTGGGTAGGACTTCCAAAACTATGTTTAATAAAAATGTTGAGAGTTGAATCCTTGTCTTATTCCTAATCTTAGAGGAAATGCTTTCACCTTTTCATCGAGTACGATGTTAGCTATGAGTTTGTCATATATGGTATTTGTAATATTGAGGTAGGTTCTCTCTGTGCCCACTTTCTTAGAGAGTTTTTATCCTAAATAGATATTTTTTCGAAAGCTTTCTCTGAATCTCTTGAGGAGATCATATGGTTTTTATTCTTCAGTTTGTTAATGTATCACACTGGTTTGAAGATATGAAAAATCCTTGCATCCCTGGTATAAATCCCACTTGATCATGATGTATGATTGTTTTAATGTGTTATTGGATTTGGTTTGCCAGTATTTATTTTTTTAAAAAATTCTGTTGTTTTTAATTGAAGAATAATTGCTTTACAGTATCATGTTGGTTTCTATCTGACAGTATCTCATTGAGTATTTTTGCATCTATGTTCAGTGATACTGGCCTATGATTTTTTTTTATGGCATTCTTGTCTGGTTTTGTTATCAGGGTGGTGGCCTCATAGAATGAGTTTGGGACTCTTCCTTCCTCTGGAATTTTTGGAAGAGTTTCAGAAGGATAGGTTTTAATTCTTTTCAAATGTTTGTTAGAATTCACCTGTGAAGCCATCTGATCCTGGATTTTTATTTGTTGGGAGTTTTAAAATCACATTTTCAATCTCAATACTTGAGATAGGTCTGTTCATAGTTTCCGTTTCTTCCTGGTTCAATCTTGGAAGAATGTACCTTTCTAAGAATTTGGCCATTTCTTCTAGGTTGTCTGTTATATTGGCATATAGTTGTAGTTGTCTCTTTTGATGCTTTGTATTTCTGTGGTGTCAATTGTAACTTTTTTTATTTCTAATTTTATTGAGTCCTCTCCCTTTTTTTCTTGATAAATCTGGCTAAAAGTTATCAATTTGATTTATCTTCTCAAAGAACCAGCTTTTAGTTTCATTGATCTTTGCTGTTTTTTTCTTTGTCTTTATTTCATTTATTTCTGTTCTGATCTTTATGATTTCTTTCCTTCTACTAACATTGGGTTTCGTTTTTTCCTCTTTCTTTAGTTGCTTTAGGTGTAAAGTTAGGTTGTTTGCGGTTTCCCTTTTTTCCTGAGGTGAGATTGTACTGCTCTAAATCTCCTTCTTAGAACTGCTTTTGCTGCATCCCATATATTTTGTTGGATCGAAGTGTTTCATTGTTGTTTGTCTCAGATATCCTTTGTTGCAACATCCTTTATTTTAAAGTCTGTTTTTTTGAAATGAATATTGCCCCTCCAGCTTTCTTTTGATATCCATGTGCATGGAATATCTTCTTCTGTCTGCTCACTTGGTCTGTATGTGTTGCTAGATCTGAAGTGGGTCTCTTAGAGACAGCATATAGATGGGTTTGTTTTTGTATATCTATTCAGCCAATCTATGTCTTTTGGTTGGAGCATTTAATCCATTTACATATGATATGAGGTTCTTATTACCATTTTGTTAACTGTTTTTGATTTGTTTTTGAAGCTCTTTTTCTTCCCTTCCTCTTTTTCTTATGATTTGATGTCTATCTTTAGTGATGTGTTTAGATTGCTTTTTCTTTTCTTTGTGTGTATCTATTGTAGATTTTTTTTTGGTGGTTCCCATGAGGGTTTTGATGTAGCAGTCTATAGATGAACAAGATTATTACAAGTTGCTCATCTCTTAATTTCAAATGTATTTTCAGTGTCCTACATTTGTACTGTTCTTTTCTCATGATTGCTGGTTTTGATACCATTATTTGTGTGTGAATGATTTTTTAACTTTATGAGATTCCCCATTTGTGGTTTTCTTGATTCTAGAAATGAAGAAAAATTTTTCACAGAGAAGTTTCTTCAGGATTTACTGTAGTGCTGGTCTGCTGCTGCTACTGCTAAGTCGCTTCAGTCGTATCCAACTCTGTGTGACCCCATAGACACCAGCCCACCAGGCTCCCCCGTCCCTGGGATTCTCCAGGCAAGAACACTGGAGTGGGTTGCCATTTCCTTCTCCAGTGCATGAAAGTGAAAAGTGAAAATGAAGTCACTCAGTCGTGTCCGACTCTTAGCAACCCCATGGACTGCAGCCTACCATGCTCCCCCGTCCATGGGATTTTCCAGGCAGGAGTACTGGAGTGAGTTGCCATTGCCTTAGTGGTGCTAAATTCTTTAAGCTTTTGCTTATTTGTAAACTTTTGATTCTCTGTTGAATCTGAACAAGAGCCTTGCTGGGTAGAGTATTCTTAGTTGTAGTTTTTTCCCTTTCATCTCTTTAAATATATTGAGNGTGTATCTATTGTAGATTTTTTTTTGGTGGTTCCCATGAGGGTTTTGATGTAGCAGTCTATAGATGAACAAGATTATTACAAGTTGCTCATCTCTTAATTTCAAATGTATTTTCAGTGTCCTACATTTGTACTGTTCTTTTCTCATGATTGCTGGTTTTGATACCATTATTTGTGTGTGAATGATTTTTTAACTTTATGAGATTCCCCATTTGTGGTTTTCTTGATTCTAGAAATGAAGAAAAATTTTTCACAGAGAAGTTTCTTCAGGATTTACTGTAGTGCTGGTCTGCTGCTGCTACTGCTAAGTCGCTTCAGTCGTATCCAACTCTGTGTGACCCCATAGACACCAGCCCACCAGGCTCCCCCGTCCCTGGGATTCTCCAGGCAAGAACACTGGAGTGGGTTGCCATTTCCTTCTCCAGTGCATGAAAGTGAAAAGTGAAAATGAAGTCACTCAGTCGTGTCCGACTCTTAGCAACCCCATGGACTGCAGCCTACCATGCTCCCCCGTCCATGGGATTTTCCAGGCAGGAGTACTGGAGTGAGTTGCCATTGCCTTAGTGGTGCTAAATTCTTTAAGCTTTTGCTTATTTGTAAACTTTTGATTCTCTGTTGAATCTGAACAAGAGCCTTGGTGGGTAGAGTATTCTTAGTTGTAGTTTTTTCCCTTTCATCTCTTTAAATATATTGAGCCGTCCTGTCTGACCTATAGAGTTTCTGCTGAAAAATCAGCTGATAGCCTTATGGGGGTTCCCTTGTATGTTATTTGTTGCTTTTAATATTTTTTCTTTGTCTTTAATTTTTGTATTTGATTAATGTGTGTCTTGGCATGTTCCTCCTTGAATTTTATCTTGTATGGGACTCTTTGCACTTCCTGGACTTGAGTATTTTCTTTCTCATGTTAGGAAGTTTTTTACTATAATCTCTTCAAGTATTTCTCAGGCCCTTCCCCTCTCTCTTTTCCTTCTGGGACCCCTATAATGTGAATGTTGGTGCATTTAATTTTGTCCCTGAGGTCTCTTGAGACTGTCCTCGTTTCTTTTCATTCTTTTTTCTTTGTCCTGTTCTGTGGCAGTAGTTTCTGCCACTCTATCCGCTGCTCACTTACTCATTTTTCTACCTCAGTTATTCTGCCATTGATTCCTTCAAGTGTGTTTTTCATTCCAGTTATTGTCTTGTTCATCTCTGTTCTTTAAATCTTCCAGCTCTTTATTAAACACCCCTTGTAACTTCTTTGTGCTCATTCTTCTTCCAGATCTTGGATTGTCTTTACTACCTTTACTCTACAGTATTTTTCAGTTAGGTTGCCTCTCTCCACCTCAGTTGTTCTTGTGGGGTTTTATCTTGTTTCTTCGTCTGGACTGTATTTCTCCGTCGTCTCATTTTGTCTTAGTTTCTGTGATGGTGGTCTCCTTTCTGCTGGCTGGAGGATCATAGCTCCTTTTCCTTCTGTCTGCCTGCTGGGGGGTGAGGTTGGTGCGGGGCCTTGTGCTGGCTTCCTGGTGAGAAGGACTGCTGCCTGCCCACTGGTGGGTAGAGCTGGGTCTTGTCCCTCTGGTGGATAGGACCGCGCTAAGTGTGCTCATAGGTGTACTTATAGGTGGCTGTGGGCTCAGTGTGGCTTGAGGCACCCTGTCTGCTGATGGGTGGGGCTGTGTTCCTGTCCTGCTGGTTGCCTGAGACATGAACCTGAGTAGGGCAGGCCTTGATGCCGAAGTGATGACCATCAGGAGCGCTCACGCCTGTCAGTATTCTCTGGGGTTTCTGCCACTGGAGCTTCCCTTCCTGCCCCACCGTGAGTCACAGTGACTCTCCAGCTCCTGTGGAGTCAGTGCTTTGTGCTGGGTCCCAGTGTGCATGAAACCTTGTGTGCGTCCTGCAAAATGAAGTCTCCGTTTCCTGCGGCCCTGCAGACCTCCTGCAACCAAGCCCCGCTGGGCTTCAAAGGTAAATGCTTTGGGAATTCCTCCTCCTGATGCCAGACCCTTAGGATGGAGAGCCTCTCTCTTGTGGGAGAACCTCTGTGATACAATTTTTTTTTTTCTAATTTGTGGGCCACCCACCTGGTGGACATGGGATTTGCTTATGTCATGAAAGTGTCCCCCCTGCCATCTTCTTGTGGCTTCTAAAGGCATTTTAATTTGAACATAGATTTTCTGTGCAAGACTTCATTGGGTGTTCTGGGGAGTGGATAGATTTCCTTCCTACAAATTACTCATTGTCTAGTAGGGGAAGATAAAGAGTGACAAAAACAAATGTCAAGACTGTAGAGTTAAGGCAGAGTGTGAGGAGTGTGTAAAAGTTGTCAAATCCAGCAGAAGTGATGGTTTTATTTTACTCCTGGAAAATCAGAGGGAGCTTAGCTTCTTAATTAGAAGTGATGTTTTTGCTGGAGCTTGCTAGATTGGTAGGCTTTGGGGTAGCAAGAGAGGAGTCGAGTGGGATGTGGAAAGGCTGGGGAAAAGCCCAGGCAGGAGCACAGAGTTGGCAGCACACAGGGTGTATTCTTGGATTGGAACCTTAATCTAAAAGGATTTTAAAGCAATTGGGAAAGAATGATAGAGTAGATTGGGCTTGGGTTGTGGAGGGCTTTAAATATAGTGGCCCTTCTGTATATAATGGGGAACCACCAGGCATTCTGAACAGGGATTGCCTGAATCCAGTCTTGTATAGTAAAGATGATGAAGTGTGGATTTAAGGAGGAGTAGTTAGGTAAGAGGTTATTGGAGTCATGGAATCTATTCTTTTTCTGTTTGTTCTGCCACTTTCTCTGAGCCTCTCTGGTCTTGCACCCATGTTATTGCAATGGCCTGTGAAGTAGTCTTTATTTCCATCTTGCCCTGACAAAGCCTTTTGTCAGTGCAGCCAAAGGGATCTTTTTTAGACCATAAATTGGATGTTACACTGCTGCTTAAAATCTGTCGTCCTTTCAGTGCACTTGAAGTAGCATTTGAATCCCTTCCCATAGTGTACAAGGAACTCTTTTGCAGGATCTGTCATCTTCTGCTTCTTACTTACATTCACGCTGACTTGCTGTCTCACACCCTAGAACATGCCGAGTGTTTTCCAAATCACTTGCCTCACTCGACTGCTGAAATTAGCTGTTTCACTCTTGCTCTTGGCTTAGATGCCACCTCGGAGAGCCCTCTTGGACCACCTCATTCTAGTATCACACTGCCCTGTGTTTACTTCATGATACCTACCCAGCATGTATAACTTAATATCATAAGCTCTGTGAGGGCAGAAGAGTACCTACTGGGTTTATTGCTTTACCCATGTTGCCTGGCATGTGCTGAAAACCATTTGATGAGTGAACAAGGGGCACAGATAGCCTTCTAGTTAGACTATATGGTGACAGGCAGGTACGTACAGAGTTAGTCCAGGAGGCACTGAGGAATAGGGATTGATGTGTGAAAGAAGAGGCTGGAACTGAAAGCTGCAGATTTGGAACTGATCTATTGTGAGCTAATGATTGGAGAGGTAGGAGTGATTGGAGGCAGAAAGTGTGTTTGAGAGAACATCCAGGGTAAAAGTTTTTGGGGAAACGAACATTTAGGAAATTAAAAGGCAGAAGAAAGCCAAGAGAAGCAGCCAGTAATTGGAAGGACTCAGGGGACTGTTGTCAAGGAAGTTGAGGGTAGTAAAGAGCTTTGGGTGCTGTGCAAGGATTGGGGANGTGGCCCTTCTGTATATAATGGGGAACCACCAGGCATTCTGAACAGGGATTGCCTGAATCCAGTCTTGTATAGTAAAGATGATGAAGTGTGGATTTAAGGAGGAGTAGTTAGGTAAGAGGTTATTGGAGTCATGGAATCTATTCTTTTTCTGTTTGTTCTGCCACTTTCTCTGAGCCTCTCTGGTCTTGCACCCATGTTATTGCAATGGCCTGTGAAGTAGTCTTTATTTCCATCTTGCCCTGACAAAGCCTTTTGTCAGTGCAGCCAAAGGGATCTTTTTTAGACCATAAATTGGATGTTACACTGCTGCTTAAAATCTGTCGTCCTTTCAGTGCACTTGAAGTAGCATTTGAATCCCTTCCCATAGTGTACAAGGAACTCTTTTGCAGGATCTGTCATCTTCTGCTTCTTACTTACATTCACGCTGACTTGCTGTCTCACACCCTAGAACATGCCGAGTGTTTTCCAAATCACTTGCCTCACTCGACTGCTGAAATTAGCTGTTTCACTCTTGCTCTTGGCTTAGATGCCACCTCGGAGAGCCCTCTTGGACCACCTCATTCTAGTATCACACTGCCCTGTGTTTACTTCATGATACCTACCCAGCATGTATAACTTAATATCATAAGCTCTGTGAGGGCAGAAGAGTACCTACTGGGTTTATTGCTTTACCCATGTTGCCTGGCATGTGCTGAAAACCATTTGATGAGTGAACAACGGGCACAGATAGCCTTCTAGTTAGACTATATGGTGACAGGCAGGTACGTACAGAGTTAGTCCAGGAGGCACTGAGGAATAGGGATTGATGTGTGAAAGAAGAGGCTGGAACTGAAAGCTGCAGATTTGGAACTGATCTATTGTGAGCTAATGATTGGAGAGGTAGGAGTGATTGGAGGCAGAAAGTGTGTTTGAGAGAACATCCAGGGTAAAAGTTTTTGGGGAAACGAACATTTAGGAAATTAAAAGGCAGAAGAAAGCCAAGAGAAGCAGCCAGTAATTGGAAGGACTCAGGGGACTGTTGTCAAGGAAGTTGAGGGTAGTAAAGAGCTTTGGGTGCTGTGCAAGGATTGGGGAATGAGGAGCAGCAGTGCGTGTTTATAGGTTGCTGGTGTTTGAGAGATTCATTTTGGTCATCTGGTTGTACTGTGATTGGAGGAAAAGGAAGCGGAGGAAGGAAGCTAGGGTCACCATTCGGAGATAATTTTGTGGCAGAATCAGAGGGTGGTGGGCCAGCTGTCTTGCTTGATAGGGTAGGATGTTGGCGGAATAAGAAAATGAGCCAGTGCAGGGCACTCAGTTACAGACATGTAGGTATGCATGTCTTAGAAGTGGATATTCCCATTTGCATGCGAGATTGAGAAGCTTCTGGTTTGCGGGCGACATTCCTTTCTGACTGATGAGTGAGGATGGCATAGGGCAGTGCTTCTTAGACTGAGGTGAAGGGCCAGTTTAAAAACAATTAAAAAAATCTCCACTGTCCTGGATACAGTGTACTAAATATAATACAAAATATGAACTGTTAGAAAAATAATCATCCTCTGGGCTATTGTGGCAATGTCAAATTAAAAGTTTCTGAATGCTTTTAATTTGTCTTTCATTGTAGGATGGTAACGGTCAGTTTGTGGCTGTTTTCAGGCTGCAGTCTCTCTCGGAGTGGCACTAATGCAGTGTGTGAGGAGCGGGAGATCCAGGGATTTTTCATGAGTGGCCCATCCGAGCTCTTAGATGGGTTGGTAACTTCCAGGTTAAGATCACCCAGTAGAAGTTACATGCTTACACTGGCCAAAAGAGACTCTATAAACTCTGTGTTGTAATCAGTAGTCTTGAATAAGATGTTGGTCCCTGTCTCTTCTAATACTTAAAATTCTTAATATTTGAAGTAAACTGTCTAAACACAGAACACTTTTAAACTATGAAAATTATTACCTTAAATAGGAGACCATTAAAATATAAGAACTGTTAGCAGTAAGTTGTAAAGCCAGGAAAAAGGTAAGGACATATTCTGAGATTTATGAAGAATTTAGAGCAATATGGGAAAGTGATAATGAATGCTATCTCCTGTTAGGACATTACGATGCGTGAAAAGTCTGGAACTGCATTTTTCTCTGATGATAGCTGGGTGAAAGTTTTGGATCTGTATTTTTTTTTTCCAGGACATTTTCAGTCCTAAGTGATAGAAATACAGCTCAAGCCAGCTTCAACACAAAGCAGGCATTTCTTGGTGTACAAGGGAGCGAGGGACTGGTGGAGTAAAACTGGCGTTCAGTGACTCTCCTGCCAGGATACCATCAGGCCTCGCTCTCAAGACGGAAACTGGCAAATTGTGGAGGTGGGCAGAGAAATCCTTCAGTGTAAGAAAGCTTGTTACCAAGCCTGAGGCCAGAAAAGGTAAAATAACACAGTGGTTTGAACCCAGGCTTCTTTCTCTGCCCAACAGAGCACACTTGGTAGTATGTCTAAAGCAAGGATGTCATTATTTAAATTTGACATTTTAGTACAGATCTTTTGCTCACAGATTTCAAAGGTTTTAAATTGAAAAATTATCTTCATGCTTGTTAGCATTCAGCTGCTATTTATAGTTTGTTACAGCATCTCTTTTTCAGAAAGGACTATTTTCACTTATTCTCCCTATTTTGAGTAAGATAAAAAACTGAATCATTCAGAAAATAGCACCAAGAGTAGAATGTCTGTCTTCCTTGATGCTATGTTGTAATTGGAAGTCGCACATTTATGTTTATAATCTTATTTGGACTATACTGTCCCTTTCTTAAGGACATAAATATTTAACTCTGAGGGGAAAGGGGACCAACTGCACAGTCCTAGTACAGTTTAATATTTAACTCCTTTAAACTGAAACATGTGGGCTGTTTGTTAGGTCACAGAAGTAATTTGACATTGCAGATTTTTGTGTCTTGACATTTTAGCTATGGACTTGACCTGGATTAAGTTTCTGGAGATTTGTGGTCATATGAGAATGTATAGTATATCCTTACTTCCTGGAATAAGTACATAGATCTTGACTATGTCTAAAACATGTTTAATATACAAAGTCCAAATTAAAAACAGCACAACATCATTTAATTTTTTTTCAGTTCTGGGTCTGAAGAAGCCCAGGATTTATTTTTATTTGCTACAACAGAGTATCTTCAAATAATGCATTAGCAAGGTGACAGGTGAGTGATCCCGTGTCTGATTGGGGAATATTATCTCTGATCTTATTTTCACTTTAAAATGTGGAGGTATATTGAAGTCTGAGTGGTTTGGCCTTGATAAAAATACACAAAATTGTAGTTCTTTGTATGGCAGTTTTTACTGGGTGTCTTATGATATGTTTACTATCTCAAGTGGAAGTCCAAACAAATTTTATTTTGTAGTAAAAAGTCTTTATTTCCAAAAGATTGGTTAACCAGAAAAACTATAAACCACCTAACACAAGACTTTGGTAAGAAAGAGATTTGACGTTTTGTATAAATTGCCCCTTGCAAACAAAAGAGTTAACACTTATGTAACAAGAAACATGTTACCCATTCTTATTCATTAACCAGTTGCCTGGTTTTAAGTCTCCAAAATTTGGATTAAAATTTACCCAAATAGGGACCAAACAAGAACATGAGATACTAGGGTGGCTTGTCCTTAGTTACTTAGAAATTGCCACTCTGTGGAACTTTGATTTTCATGGGTTGGGAGGAAGGATATGTTTAGATAGCTAAGAGTAATGTTGGAAAAGCAAGCAGATTCTATATCAGGGCTTTTTCTTTTGTGCAAATAGAAATTAAACCTCTCATTTCTTTATATTTTGTACTGCTTTGTACAAAGGCAGAGAAAGCAGTTCACTTGAAGGGTTAAAAAAATAATGTTGGAAACAATTCAGACCCCCAGAAAGCTCAGGAATGTGAATAGTGGTCCCTCCAGAATGAGGGTGCAAAAGGCATATCTCTTACTGAGTATGACTGAAATGGATAACAATTGTTAAAAAAAAAAAAAAAAAACACCCAACCTTCTGAACACTGAATTAGTTTAAAACACAAAAGACAGACCCAATGAGTTTTTTATTGAATAGTCTCTCTCGTAGTTAAAACAGTACAGATTCAAGGCTGTAGCATATATATATATATAATGTTGTGTTTGGAATATCCTGATGTATCTAATGCAGATTCTTAAAGTAGTGTATTCAAAGCATTGTGTGCGTCTCATCCATGGTACATATTTGGATTAAGCACGATAAAGGCCTGCAACAAGAGCAGAACAGCAATTTTAACAGTAAATGAGTGAGTAGAAACTGCTGATGGACTTAAGTTGGTAAAATGTCCTTTTACACTAATCCTTGGTAGTCAGTCTCCCTGAATTTGGTGTGCTTGTGTTTGGAAGGGGACGGAAAACCATGACCCTCCCTATGGTTGTGTCAGAGGACCAGACCCTTGGTGTGGAGGGCTGATGTATGTAAGTTTGACTTCCCACCAGATTTTTTTGCTAACTTGTTTCTGTGACATTCCTTTCTCCCTGGATTTGTCTTGGTCTCTGAAACACTTTTTCTCTCTACATATAAAATTTTATGACTATAAAAACCCTTTCAAGTTCTAAGACAGTATTTTTGCTGAAGGAATGGCTTGGTGGGCTGCAGACAAACTCGGCAGAATGTTTGTATAACTGAAAAAAAGGTTTTCTTGTTAGAAACTGGTTTGCTGATTTAAAAGTCTGTGTTGGAAGGTTTAAAAAAACTCAAGCCTGGGACTGCTCTAGAGGCCAGTTTTGCTGCTGTGGTTCTAGTAAGGATCTAGGATCACAAGGTTCCTAAGAGTGGCTTCCTAAGAGAATTATATCCAAAAAAAAAACAAAAGAAGGGAATAATAATTTCTAGACTCAGTATGTTTTACCTCGGGTGTAAGAACTGGTTATATTTTTTTAAAAAAGCAGCCATCATTTCTTTCCTTCGGAGTATCAGGAACCACCAGTATTAGGGGTTGAGATACTGGATTCAGAATTTCTCAGTGAGAGAGGAAAAGCCACCCAACATCAGTGCTTCTCTTCATGTTTGCCAGCTGTTTTCCCCAAGAACTGTTGATGACTGAGGAGACTCAACAAGGGACCCTAAAGTTCCACTAAATGAGGAGAGACAAGCAAGCAGGCCACAGGCAAGAATGAGGGGAATCTGCTCTCATTCCCACCCAATCAGGAAAGTCTCCCTGCTGCTGCACCCTGGCACTGACATACAGGGTCACCTGCTGGCACAGCTGCCTCTCCATGTTGGGGAGGCCAGGGTCTCTGTCCTGCCACCCAGGTGGATGCTCGAGAGGGACAGGGTCTGTTCAGCACAGGTGACTGACACTACTCACTTGTGCTGGAGGAGGGCTGGCTAAGGACGAGGGAGCCCCTTGCCCCCCTGCCCTGCCCCAATCCCCACTCTGTGCCCACCAAGAAGTGTACAGACCGGTGGCCCTAGCATCCACAGGAGTACTAGGTAGACCACCCTGCAGAAATGAAAACTAGTGTACACAATTTAAACTGCCTTAAACAAACAAGCAAACAAACGATCCAGCCATCAGTGCCTCTGGGGGTCTAGAGTGCAGCCCTGGGACACGTGTACCCTGGTTAACACGGATGGACGTTGCACGCTCTGATCTCCTTCTTGTCTTTGCAGCTGGTAAACTGGGAGCTTTTGAACCTCTTCTTCACAGTCATGTAGCGTTCCTGGATCCCTCCTCCGCACAGTTTGGTGCATTCTGACCAGGCTGTCCAAGGGCGCATCCTGCAGCCTGAAAGCATAAGGCCTGATTAGGCCAGCAGACACAGTGCAAGAACAAGGAGGCTGAACTCTCTTAAACAACTGTCAAACCTAGGTAGTTGTCTGGACTTCACTGCTCTTGTATGTAATACTTTGTTGAGTTCTTATTAAGTTATTAGAGTTCTTATCACATATGTTAGCTCATAAGTGATTGACTATTAAAATGGTCCATTAATACTTTGTAGCTCTTCCCCATCAAGGAGCAGAGTCTCCTCCTCCAACCCCTAGAATCTGGGTTGGGCTGTATGACTTGCTTTTGGCCAATGGGACATGAGCAAGCATGGCTTGAAAAAAAAACCCTTGGGAACCTTTTCCACCACTGTGTAAGCAGGTGTGGCTATCTGCTGGAGAGACCACGTGGAGAGAGGCCCCAGAAACACAGGCGAGACCATTCTAGACCTTCCAGCCCTACCTGAGCCACCACCTGACAGCAGCCACTCAGATAAACCTAAGCTAAACCCCACAGGAGTCATCCAGCTAAGTCAATCCAAGTAACTGCCTTACAGAATCCTTTATAAATTTCATTTGTTTTGGAGCGGCTCATTACTGCAGCAACTAGCCAACGAGCAAGTAACCACTTCCCTCTAATGCTTTGCTCTCCCAAGTACTTAGCTTCCCCAGTATCAAGTAAACTCAGGTATAATTGATTATTTTTCCCTTGTAAATAGACTTGCCTTTCTTAAAGAAAATTTCCCTGACCCCAAGATTAGGTTAGATCTTAATTTAAAAAAAAAAAAAAGCACTATGTATACTAGGTTGGTGTGAAGATGATTGTGGTTTTTGCTTTGTTGAAGTTTGTCACTTGATACTGGAATGCATTCTAAACAAATATGGTTATGTTATAAATCATTTTTATGCACATTTCTCAACTTTTTGTTTTGCTAATGACATTACTTGCTATTGATTTTATATTTATATTAGACTATGGAAATGATATTAGACAAAAAGCTATTCCCAGCTATTGTTTCATTGTTTTGCTGATATTGCGCTCTTGGTTGGGAACACCTTATTCAGCAGTGAAGCCCTAAGTGGGATTTTTTTTTTTTTTTAGTTTTGAAACTCCTTAAGTTATACTGAAGGACACATAAGCTTTCTCCTTGTCTACAGAGAAAATTTAAACCAGTCTTTGTGCTTCTGTTTTTGCCACCTCCAGACCACTCAACACAGGCCTGTTAAAGTCAGTCTGTTACTTAAAACCTTCACCTGGAGGATCAAGTCCTCAGCAGCCAGTAGACCTTTCCTGGTCTGGTCCCTGGTCTCCTGCCTTCCCCTATACTGTGTGTTCTTCTAGAGCCCACTTACCACTTGAACGTGTCCTGTTCTTGGGTTTCTCCGTGCCTTTGCAATAACAAATGCCGGCTGCCTTGAAACACTCTTCTTTTACTATCAGACTCCTACAAGACTCATACTGCTTTGACATCTCCCTGAACGTCAGCCCACACTTCAGGGCAGTACCTGGAAACTGGTCCCCGTCCGACTCCTCCCTCAGCTGTTCACTCCTCCGGCTCTCTCGGGCCTCCCTCCAGCGCAGGTTCTGGACAGATGGATTTCGGAGGCATTTCCGGATGCGGCACTTTTTTCGCTGTACAGTCTCTGGGCAGGGTGCGCCTCCAAACTGAGGCTCCATTTGGATCATGCGGGTTCGAATCATGTGTCCTTTCCCACATGACTTGTTACATTCCGACCACTGGGACCACTCCGTGAGCTCACAGTCAATGGCTGGCAAGACACAGATGGGCATGAGTGTATCTCACGTCTGAAAAAAGATCTGTATACTTAACTGTTCTTTGAACATCTCAACACAAGCCTCTGGAAAATGCAAAGCAGGTACTGTAGCCCGTTTTTATGGAAGAAGCAGCTGAGGCTCAAGGGACAGACTGACTGTCCAGTCCACATGGTTGGAAGCAGTGGATGCAGAATGGGGCCCCAATTGAAACACACATACTGTGCCCTCTTTATGATTTGAAAAGGCTTTTGGACGGACTTTAAAGATTAGCTCAGAGCCTTTTGCTCTAAGCTTCCAGAGTGTTGTCAAATTAGCCTCAGGTGGCACAGACCAGCTTTCCACAACCAAGGACCCTGATCGTCTGAGGGAAGGCACAGCTCACTGGTGCCATTTACCCCTGTGGACTAATGCTATGGACACTGTGACTTTTGCAGTAAGAGCCAGGCAGCACCTCTTGCTCTCACATCATCCTGGGTCTTATGGCAATCGTCAAAACATAGGAGTCAGAGACAAAATTCAGTAGGGAAGGAGCAAGTGGTGTTATGGCTTATCATGATAAGAGATCCAGCCAATTCTCATTAAGCCAGCATCTTACACACTTGGAAGAAAGCTAACACCTCTGAGTGATTCTCAGGATGTCTTCTAGGGAGGCAGAGGATTCCAAATTGCACTGTTTCTGCAAAGTGGGGGCCAGGCTGGCTGGATCTAGGAGTAACTCATTTTGTTCATGGTCTGCCTTCTCTCCCTGTGGGAGCTCGGGCAGCTTTCCCATCTACAATGTAGGGATAACTATTTTTCTTATTAGGTTGTGAGGATTGAGTGAAGTAATAATACTCTCAGCCCAGTTCCTGGCCCACAGTGAGTTTTCCATAAATGTTCTTTTTCTTCTCCCTCCATTCACTGG
This sequence comes from Neotragus moschatus, assembly GCA_006410615.1. Taxonomy (NCBI): domain Eukaryota; kingdom Metazoa; phylum Chordata; class Mammalia; order Artiodactyla; family Bovidae; genus Neotragus; species Neotragus moschatus. Next base: position 608,321 of record SJYA01002181.1, on the reverse strand, counting down.
GCCCTGTGGATATAGAGTTTTGTCTAAGTTGGTAACAGCATCTCACAAGATTCCAGAGGCCCAGCTCCAATGAGCTGTGGAGGCTCACACTTCCTTGGTGGGCTCAGTACTTTGTACTAGTTATACGGTTTAATTCTCAGAGCAGATGAGGGAGAGGGTTGCTAAATAATGTGCTGAGATTTATACAGCCAGTAAGGGACAGAGATGGGATCTGCCCCTGCGCAGCCAGTCTGAGTAATTGCAAGGGAGAGGAAGCACAGAGGCTGCAAGTGCATCTCAGAGGAAGCCAGAAAAACAGATCCTAGCAAACGAGTCTGACTTTCCACCACCTGAAGAGAAGTTCTCTGGGAAGACTAGCCAGAAAAATGGGCTGTCTCCTTAGATAATAAATTCAGCTGGTCATATAGATTTGAGAGTAGATGAGGGTGGAGAAGGCAATGGCAGCCCACTCGAGTACTCTTGCCTGGGAAATCCCATGGATGGAGGAGCCTGGTGGGCTGTAGTCCATGGGGTCACTAGGAGTCGGACACGACTGAGCGAGTTCACTCTCACTTTTCACTTTTATGCACTGGAGAAGGAAATGGCAGCTCACTCCAGTGTTCTTGCCTGGAGAATCCCAGGGACGGGGGAGCCTGGTGGGCTGCCGTCTGCAGGGTCGCACAGAGTCGGACACAACTGAAGCGACTTAGCAGCAGCAGAGGGTGGGTATGGGGCTTTTGAGGGCTCTACTTGCTGGACTGTCTTCATATCAGGGAACCACTGGTTTAATGTCTACCTTCTGGTCATGGGTAAATAAAATGGTCATGGGTGGGGAGGAATAGAATTAAAAAATTGAGAAACCCATGGGTCAGATTGGCCTCTAAGTTGAGGGAGGAGGGGTGAATGGGGAACTACAAAATTAAATTTTACTGAACCTGTGCCATTTTCCATCTAAGTCTCCTGTTTCGACTTAACAGCAGTTTGGGTGGCTCACAGACAGTAGCGGGATTCTCCAGCTAGCAGTCATACTGCAGGACCTAGCAATATGCGCAGCGTGCAGGACTGGTTAAGAGGAGAGGTGGCTCCCAGGAGCGCCAAGACTTACGGCATTCGGGCAGCATGCACTTCTCCACCTGCTCCAGCTCCTCATTACAGTCCCCGAGTTCGGCCAGAGACTTGAGCATCCGCTGGCGGGTCCGCATGCCCTTCCCACAGGTCACGCTGCAGTCGCTCCACTCGGACCACAGGGATAGCAAGCATGGGATAGTGTCTAGACCAAGAGCCAGGTTTGCCACTGAGAACAGGCTCCCTTTGCTTTCTTTGATCTGGTGCCCCCCTACCCTTTGTCCCCCACTCAGGCCCTTTGAGTAAAGTGAAATTGACCAATGGGTTTAGATAACCCAAGTGACCTTCATGGAGCCAGGAGTAGCTCAGCAAACTACTAACTGTTCCTGTCATTCGCCTGCATCTCCCCTGGCCCAGCTGGAGCTCACTTCCCCACTTGAAACACCCAGAGGGTCTGAATAGGGTCCTACTAGAGACAGAAACATTCCACATGCCCCAAGAACCATGCGCTAAAAGATGGGCTCAGTGATGTTTTTGGACACTTGGGTGCTGAAATCCCTAGAATGTACTGGGCGCATGTGTGCCTCTCTGTAGTGATGTGTAGTGATGTGTGGGCCTATGACATTTGTGTGTAGAGCAGATGTATTGCTTTATGGGGCCACAGGCAAGTCCAACAGAAGGGGAATGTACAACCTGCCTACATGTGTAGCCTCTGGAAAAGGTACTCTGGGGTCCTATGAAAACAGTTACAGGTGAATGCTATCTAGAGGCCACCAGCTTGCCACCTCAGCATTCCTCCTTCAAAGGAGGTCACTGTCTGTGGGTCTGGATGATGTCCACACACCCATAGCTCGCATCTGACAGGGGAAGTGCCCTGCCAGGAAGGGGGCCCGCATTCCACCCTGCACCTGCCCAGCCTCCACAGTGACGCCCATTGAGGAGGGCCCCATAGCTCTCATCTTACAGGGGAGTGCCCCGCCAGGAAGGGGGCCCGCATTCCCCCCTACACCCGCGCAACCTCCACAGTGATACCCATTGAGGAGGCCTCCACCCTCTGCCGCAGCGCCCCCGCCCCTGCGCCCACTCACGGCACTCAGGCATCATGCACTTCTCGGCCTGGGATGTCTCCGCCTTGCACATGGAGCCGTCCGCGGGGCTCATCTTGACCATGCGATGCCGCTTCTTCATGCCCGTCCCGCATGTGGCGCTGCACTCGTCCCACTCGCCCCACTCGGTCGTCAGGCAGCTGCTGGGAGCTGGGGAGTCCGGTGGCGGCGGCGGCGTGTCAGCAGCCTCAGCCTCTGAGAGCCCGCACCTGTCCCACCCCGGCACCCCACTCACAGCACTCCTCGTTGACCGTGCACTTCTCTGTCTCCTCGGCGGGCAGCGTGCACACAGAGCCGTCCTCTGGGAACTGCTTCACGTATCTCTCCCGGGACCGCATGCCAGTGCCGCAGGAGATGCTGCAGGGCGACCAGGTGATCCACTCGGACATGGTGCACGTGGAGCTGTCTGCAACACGGAGCGGACGCTGCAGCGCGGCGGCACGCCGCTGGGACGCACGCCACTGACTGAGCTAGCTCCCCCAAGGGCAGAAATCTACACGGCAGCTGGCACGCAGGGGGATTGGGGCAACTGAGGATGGAAGCCAACGTAAAGGGCACATATTTTTAAACCAGGAATTGTTCTTTAAAGGAAACGTCTTCCTCCAGGTGCATGGAGCGCTGGGGATTACTCCTTCACTCGACAATATATTTGAAAGATGTTTGGATGGATAAGAGAGTGAGATATGCCTGTTTAGTTCTAAAAAAAGGATGAGGGCTATGAAGTCATGCATCCATCCATTTACTCATGTCAATTAAAATTTACTGACTGCTTAGTGGTATGTAGTGACTGAGGTTAAAAAGATGTGTATAGTATGGATTTTAATCTTCTCCAGAAAGAGAGATGGCCACGTAAACTGGCAATAATTCTAGGTATTGAAAATATGACAGCAGATGTGAGCCCAGGGAATCGGAAGGGGAGAAGCTCATTGGAGTTCTGGGGTGGATTTCATACAGGAGGGGACGCACTTTGGTTGGGTGGAGAATTTCGGTATTTAAGGTGAAGGGACTAGCTCTTTAACAGTCTGTCTGGAGTGTGTTGTGTGTAGCACTGGGAGATGAAGCTAGAAAGAAGGATGGAAATCTCAGCATGAGGCCAGCTTGCACACATCCACAGGCACATGTGCACAGGAGTGAAGGCTACATGTTGTTACCGAACCTGTGGACGGTGTGCTAGACAGTGCTGGTGGAAGACAGCTGGAGCCCCTGTTAGACCCAGGGAGAGTCTGACATGCCCTTCACCAAGGATGAACCTAAGGATGTTATGCTGAATGAAATAAACCAGTCAAAAAAGGACAAATACTGTATGATTCCACTTATATGAGATACTTAGAATATTCAGTTCTTTAAAAGCAGAATGATGGTTGCCAGGGGCTGGGGATCAGGGGACTGGAGAGTTAGTGTTTAATAGGTCTAGAGTTTGTTTTGTGAGATGGTAGAGTTCTGGAGATGGAGGGTGGTGATGTTTGCATAATTGTGTGTGTGTATACGGAACACCACTCAACTGTGAACACCACTCAGTTAAAAATAGTTGGTAAATTTGCTGCTGTATACCACCAAATAACAATAGGCATAGCCCAGCCATTTTCAGAACTATCGTTATCACCTGGAGCCACTGGAATTCTTCCCCTCTGGAGGTGATGGTTAAAGACCTCAGCTCCCTGTGTAAGCCTCAGACTGTCCACCCATCCCCGCCATCTCAACCCCAAGAATGAGAAAGTGCCTCCAGCACTGCTAGGGCTGTCAAAACCTGCACGCTGCCTGTGCATGCAGGGTTCACTCCCCTCTGAAATGCTTTGTCCTGGGCACAGACAGCCGTAAGTCACTGTGCAGTGTATCCAGGAGAGGTTGTTTAAGACCGTGCCTAGGAAGAGCCAGAAAGTGAATGACCCGCCAGGGGTCAGTAAGATCTCTTCAGTTATCCTCAGCTTGCAAGTGGTTTTCTTCTATAAACCAGCCCAGCCTGCCCATCCCTTCTTACTGCCTTGTTGCGCCTCTGAGAGCAGAGTACAGATCTGTTCAGGCAAAGAGAGGATTGTATCTTGGAAAGTAGGCAGCTGGCCTTTGCACAGCAATCAGCACATGTTGTAGCTTCAGCCAGCATGACATGGGTGGTGCAGGTGTGTAGTTCAAGCCTGACTTTTCTAAGCCTGACCTTTGGACCAGTTACAAGGAAAGAACTGCTGCGATTGGTCCAAAGGCCCTGACGCAAGGAAGTGAGGGCTCTTACCTGGGCTGAGGCAGGCCGTGCATGGATAACACAGAATTAGGACAGGGATCTAGGTTCAGTCTTGGCCAACCTATTCACCTGCTTCTTAAAAAGAAATTGGAGGTAAGGCCCAGAAATAGGCAACTTGCTACCTGTCATGTTTGCTAGGTCTTTGATAACTTGTGTCGGTTTTCTTGCACGGCTGGGGATGGTCAGTCAGTCTCAAGAATTCTTTTGATGTCATGAGACATCTGTGTTCACAGCCCTCAAGACACTGTTGGAGATGAGGGTCACCCTAGGCAGGCAGTCCCACTGACAGTCTAGTCAGGGTCCTAGTGTTCATCGTGGGCACTACCAGACCAGGTGGGAGAGGCCGGCATGGCCAGGTGGGACCCCTCTTCCTGAACTGCTGTCAGCCAGCTGCTGGTGGGGGGTGCCTCCTCACCTTCGTCACTGCAGCCGGGGCCCATGCAAGGCTGGAAGTCCTGGGTGTCGGGGCAGGGGACGCTGAGGTCCAGCTGTGCCTTCAGCATGCGCTGCCGCATCCTCTTGCCTTTGTCGCAGGTGGAGGAGCTGCAGGCGGACCACGGGGACCAGTTGGAGTAGATGCAGGTTTCGGGGGTGTCATCTGGGAAGAGTATGTGAGATGTTTTCCCTGGGAGCCTATGGGAGCTGTGACTGGCCCTCCCCCTGGACAGGTTCACGTGGGGATAAGAAAATCCCCGCTGGCTGACCAGCCTTGGGAGGCGGGGTACTCCTGCGATGCAAGCAGCCATTCACTTCCCTTCAAAAACAATACTTTGGCATCCCACTAAAACAAATGGAAGTAACCTCAGAGTAAGGAGAGTGTCTCCTACTGTCCTTTCTCCTCAACACCTGAATGCCAGCCCTCACTTTGGCAGACAGCGTTTCCACACGGGTGCAGGCATATTGTGGGGCAATGTAGGGAAGCGTAGGCTTTTTCTGTGTTATTGCTCACCTTCCCAGGATCCCACACAGAGTGTCATGATGAGCATAAGGGTGGCCAGTGTTCACTGAACACTTACTATGTGCCAGCATCATTCTAAGAACTTTATCCAGCCCATCAGTTGTGGTAAGGACCACACCTCCCTGGGAGGCAGGCTCTGTTATCCCCATCTTACAGTTGAGGGAATGTGGCAAGGTGGGCTTCTCACCCAGGGCCCAGGGAGGAGAGCCCAGCTCATTCAGCTCCAGATGCTGTGAGATACCCTGAGCTGAAGCCAGGGCTCTGCCTCCTGACTCTAGGGCCTGGGCTAACTTCCCTTGCTGCGGAAGTGATTGCACCCACTCCTGCCTCACAGGCTAGTGTGAGAATCATAGCAGAGAGTCATCTGAGTCCCATGAAGCCAATGCGGATGCCATTTACATGACACTTTAACGGCCTGATACTGTTGAATACATATTCCAGTGTCAAGCCTTCACCATTTCCCTGATACTTTGTGCCTAGCCTTGGCCTTACTTCAATTATCTCCCAAGCAAAAATCTTTCTTAAAACATTGATCATCAAGTCAAAGGTTTTTGCTGTGGCTTTTGAAACATGTTAGCAAATTGCTTTCTCCAAAGATAGTTTATCTTTTATTCCCATTGTATGTTGCCACCTGTAATAAAGGGAGGCAGCTTACCTTCATCTTTCTCTTCTGGAGCCAGGTCTGCTACAATATCATCGACATTGTCGGGCACAATATTGCACTGTTCCCCCTGCAAAAGGAATTTTAGTTGGAGGGCCCTCATTAGAGAGTGGACTGTATGGGAGAAAGATGAGGGAGGATATAAAATTGAATGCCCACCCTGTGCACAAACCCTAGGCCGGGGCAGAGTCGTGGGCCAACTTTTACAATCTGACTGAAAGAAGAAATGGCAGTAAAGCCACAACTTCCTACTTCCTGACCCATGGCTGGGTCCTGTGGTTAGTCGCTCAGTCGTGTCTGAGTCTGTGACCCTTTGGATTATAGCCTGCCAGGCTCCTCTGTCCACGGGGATTCTCCAGGCAAAAAACATTGGAATGGGTTGCCATGCCCTCCTCCAGGGGAATCTTCTCAACCCAAGGATCGAACCCACACCTCCCGCATTGCAGGCGGATTCTTTACCGACTGAGCCACGGAAGCCCATGGCAGACATTAGTAATCAATTATGGCACTTACCATGAAGCCTAGTTACCTGGAACAAATCGTTTGGTTGAGGGTCACATCACTCCTCCATGTTCATTTTGCTTATTTATATCATAGGGATAATTGTGTCTAGAAACTCTTGAGAGGCCCCAGAATTCGACATCCTAAATATACCAGGGACCCCATGATTCTACAGCAGAAAGGGGTCCAGTCTCCTGATGGGAGGGGTCTGTGCCAGGGTGACCTGTAACCCAGTACCTTCCGAGCGATTCTCTCAATGACAACTCTGGCTACTTGAGTGATGGATCCACCCTCTGGATCATAAAAAGGACTTTGAGGATGATCCAGACTGGTCAGGGGTCGGATTTTCTCCTGGGGAATTGTGGGCTTGTTGGGTGACTGCAATGGAAAAAATACACAGATATAGAGTAGGAAATTAACAATTTGATATATGATCAGAACAAAAACCTTGACAGGAACCTAACAAGTACAACTGTTATTTATATTTATAAAATCTGGTTCATGCCGTGTGTTATGCATGGACATTTGTAGATCTATACTTTCAAATTCTCCTGTGTACACAGTAGGATTAATCCCAGATGAAGATGCCAAGTTTCAGAGAGCCATTTCCAGCTAGGATATAGCTGAACCAGGTTGGCCTGAATCCAGAGTTCTTCCTACTAGACCAGGCATTGGTTAATGTTTATCTGCAGAGGGTCAGGTGGTAAATATTTTAGGCTTTGCGGGCCACGCCGTGTCTGTTGTAAGGAGTCAACTCAGTTGTAGCGAGAAAGCAGCCCCAGACAACATGGGATTGAAATGTGTGAGGCCAGATTCCAAAGCTCCAGGCTTGGTTCCAAACCACAGTTTACCAACATCTGTTCTAGATTGTTCTACCCCTAGTTTCCTGATGGCTCCAGATTTTGATGCAGTTGGTGTGCTGGCCGTATCTGAAAAATACTGACAATCACGGGAGAATCCAAACTCCTTAGCCTGGCCGTCTGGAAGCCTTGGGAATCTGGTCCGGCTTAATGAACATCATCTTCCTTCTGTTCCCCCTTCTCTCTCTCTCTCAGCCTCTGTGCCTTTTGCCTGCCATTCCTTCGCTTATCTCTGAAACTTTCTTTAGCAGACCCCCCTCCCCATGCTCTCCTGACTGTCTGGACAGGCACTCTTCAGAACCTGAGTCACACAGCTTGTGAGTACATGACGATGGGACCTCGCAGGGCTCCGCTGCTGGACTGTGAGTTCGTCTGGCTCAGAGCCTGAGCCAGCCTCACCCCCAAGGCCAGGGCCCCCAGAACAGGCCCGGGCAGGGAGGTCTGTCAGTCACCACTCCAGGCACACACACACCTCATAGGTCACCCCGCTGTCGGTGCCCGCATCCCAGGGAATCAGGTCCTGCACCACCTTCTGGACCCAGCCACACTCTTTGGTGCACAGATCCTCTGCGGACAGGCCCACGTTCCAGTCGGGGCTGGGGCCCATCATGGTCAGGAAGGACATCAAGTGGCGCGTCCTGTCCACTGAAAATTCAGCCGAGGGTGCTGCTCTCCTGGAAACAAATACGGAGACCATCACTTTTGGGGCCCTGGGGGTGCACACTCTGAGGGACATCTGGGCAGACAATGGCTAAAGGATGAGAGGGAGAGAGAGAAGGGAGATTCTTGCTCTCCATCTTTGGCCATGGCTGGTTTCTCTCTCCCAGCCCATCCATTGGCCATGCTTGGAGAGAGCCATATGCTACCGCCCTATCCAGTTTTAATATGTCTTCAGCACTTAACTACTGTTTTATTTTCTTATTTAACTCTTTCTTGACTGTCATTCCTTTTTGGAGTATAAGCTCTGGGATAGCAGGGATTCTGTCTTTCTGGGTTTATTTCCAGTGCCTGGCACAGTGTAGATGCTCAACCAATGTTACTGAATAAACGAGTGAACAAATTCTATAAGCGGCATGTGTACCCAGCTGCACTGGATGTGAGATGAACGTGACAGGTAAAAACTGCATAATGGTGCCCAAAGCCTTCCCTTATACATTCTCAGTGATGCCTCAGAGCAGACCTGGGGTAAGGATTGTTGACTCCAGCCTACGGATGGGAAAGCTGAGGCTCAGAGGGTATTGTTATGTGACCTGTCCAAAGTCGCAAAGTGGCAGAACGGAGGCCACAACCTAAGTCAATCTCAGTTTGAGGTCTGTGTTCTTTTCATCATCAGTTTCTAAGTTCCCTCCACTTTCACTCTCTAGAGCTACATTGTGCTATCAGGGGGACATATCCCCAGCCTGCTGCCTCACTGCCCTCCAGAGGCTGCTTAGAGCAGGGCGCTGCCCTGCCACCAGAGCTCACCCATCACCTCACAGCTGGTCCCCAGGCCGTTTCCTCCAGTGGGTGAGCAAGGACCCAGTTATAGAGCCGAAGACCTTTGGCTGACGACCCCCAAGCTATGAGAGGCAGTTCTTCAACCACCATCCTCTCATGTTCCCAAGAAGGAAACATGTTGTAGGAGGGGCCAGAGCTGGATGAGACCAAGAAGCGTGGTGGGAGAGCTGTGCTCACTCAGCGCACACTCGGTGGCACAGCTGCGCTACCTTATTTTCCCCTCATGACATTCCTGTGGGGTTGGAATTTATTATCTCATTTTGTAGAAAAGAAAGCATACAGAAGTTAATGAGTTCAGAGACGCAGCTGGTGAGGCCATGGTGTGAAGGCAGCTCTGCCTGACTCCCTCGCCTCCCAGGCTGCTGCTCGTGGGAAATCCTTGGCTGGGGACCAGCATGTCTATTCGGTCTGGCTGGCAGCTGTTTGGGGCATCCCTCTGCTGCTCTGATTGGGACCAGCTGTTTCTGGCTGCTCTCACCTGGTCCCTGAAAGCAATGACTCCAGGCCTGGCTGGGCTTGGTGGAACTGGGTCCCTTGGGCAGGCTGGATGGGATCAGATCATGAGCAGAGAAGGTGGGAGACCTGGGTGCACACCCCACGCCACCTCTTAGAGCTGTGCATCCTTGAAATGACCAAACCTTTCTGTGACTCAGTGTCCCCATCTGTAGAATGAGGATTCCCTCTAACATCTACCCCAAAGGGTTATTGTGAGTGTTTAATGAGAACTCACATCCGGTCCTTAGCCCAGTGCCTGGCACCTGGCAAAATGTTACTGAGTGAAGCAGCATTGAAGGGTCAGATGGAGATCAGAAAATAGAGGCCAGGGGAGGGAGGCCTTCCTGAATGCACTTCACATTTTAGCCTGATGCCAGTCTAGGTTGAGGGGAGGCACCCGAGTGGAGAAAGAGCCTGGCCTCAGCCTGGCTTTGGCATCAGGTCCCACATGCCCTTGCCTCCGCTGGGAAAGCTCCTCTTTGGTGGAGCTTTGAGGAGGTGGACCTCCTCCTCAGCGTGTGGCCTGGGACCAGCAGCATCGGCGTTGGAACTTGTTGGAAATGCAAATAACTGGGCCTCACCCCAGATTTACTTAGAGACTCTGGGGAGGGGGGAGGGTAGGACCCAGCATTGTGTTTTAATAATCCTCTCAATGATGCTAATATGCCTCAAATTTGAGACTCACCAGTCTGCTCATCTTCCAAGCCTCAGGTTCTGAGCCACCTCTTCTGGGAGCTGTTCTGATCCCCTGCACTGAGGCCAGTACCCTTGGTCTGTATTTCCACACTCTCTGTGTAGGTCTCAGCTGTGCCCTTTGGTTGTGAGCCTGTCCTCACCGTTTGCTCACCCCCACTAGACTTGGAGCCCCTGCGAGTGGGAATCCCAGTGCCAGGTGTCCAGTGGGCCAACTGAGTAGGTGGACGTGTGATGACAAGTTCTGCTACGTACGAGTAGCTCACTCACTCTTCCAGCCTTGGTTTCCTCATGTGACATCACCCACCTGCCACCTCAAAGGAGATGCTATGTTAGGAAGCCTTTCTAGACTGCTGAAGGCCCCACTTACATAGTGTGCTATTTAGTTAGGCACAAATTGCGGGACCTCATTTCCTTTGCCCATGCATGCATTTTCTGGCATGTAGGTCATTGCTTTGAGCAGCTTCTTTGAAGACTTGATATCTACAAGAATTGCAGTCAGGGGAGGTGTGATATTGCTCACTTAGGGATTAACAGGACATGGTCTGGGGTCTGCCTGGCAGAGAGCATGGGCATGTGCGCAGAGTGGGACTGCTTGGATCTCGACCTCTCGGGAGTCCAGCAGTACCTCGGAGGAAGGCTCCTTTTCCATTTTCATAGCAACCAACCACGACACCTGTTACCTTTCCATCTCCCTGAGCATGTGATTGTGGATCAGGTGATTCTTTCATATCCTGTACCCCATGGATGACGCTATGTCATGACAGCTCAAGAGGACCAAAGCGGCTCTGCCCAGAAATTCAGAGCTGGAGAAACCAAATCAGCACAAACCAACTCACCTGACACACTACCCTGATACTCTGCCCAGCTGAAGGATGTAACCATCTGAGAACTGTCTGAGTTGTACAAGGTGTATACAAATCATTTTCTGCTAGTGCATTTTGGCCAGATCTGTAACCTGAGTGAGGTATCCTCCAGACCTTTGTAAGTTTCAAGGGATAGGAAGTTCTGGGACAACCAATCCCTGCACAAAACACCCGGGAATATGGTAATTGAGTAATATGGTAAATTTGAATGTCTAAAAGTCTGGGAACGGTTTTGTAATATCTTCAGTTACATCTTGCTTACATGACATGCTCTGGAGGAAATATTTCCTGTCTCCACCTTGAGTTGCTTAGGTGTACCTTCCCAGAGCACGCTGAACTCACTCTTTCCTTGGAATTTCTTCTTTAATTTCTCTCTGTCCTGTTAGGTTCCAAAAGAGTAAGGACCATTTTTATCCTGTTTACAGCTATATCCCAGGGCCTGGTCTAGAACTCAGCATGCAGTAGGTGCTCCTCAAATGTTTTTTTGAAATAAATGAGTTAATCTAGGAAATGAATATAGAGCTTTTGCACTTGCTTTGGTCTTCAGGTCTAATTTTAGAATTACCTCAAAGTATTTTTTACTTTTATAATTAAAAATGCTATTTAAAATAAGGAAATGATAAAAAATATATGTGAATTTTCTTTAGGAAATGCTAAAGATATGATTGAAATTCTTTAATTCATAATAAAAGTTCTTATTCATCTTTTCTTATATTCCATGTCTCCCATACATGAAAGTGAAAGTGAAGTCGCTCAGTTGTGTCCGATTCTTTGTGACCCCATGGACTGTAGCCCACCAGGCTCCTCCGTCCATGGGATTCTTCAGGCGAGAATACTGGAGTGAGGTGCCATCTCCTTCTCCAGGGGATCTTCCCGACTCAGGGATTGAACCCAGGTCTCCTGCATTGCAGGCAGACGCTTTAACCTCTGAGCCACCAGGGAAGCCCTACCTAGTGTTTTGTTAATTTGATCTTATTTTTTCTATCTGAGATTTACACTTTTATCACTTTTCTGGCAAAGAGAGTTGTCCTGGCCATACTATGTATCAGAATATATTATAAAGCATGATAATTAAAATGGTGTAATATTCAGGATAAGAAAGACTTCCTTGGTGGTCCAGTAGTTAAGAATCTGCCTGCCAGTGTTGGGCACAAGTTTGATCTCTGGTCCGGGAAGATTCCTCATGCCTGTGTGCCACAACTGCAGAGCTGCGGACCCGAGAGCCTGTTCTCCGTAACAAGAGAAGCCCCCACGGTGAGAAGCCTGCAGACTGCGCACAGAGAAAGCCTGCATGCAGCAACCAAGACACCGTGCAGCCAAAAATAAACAAATGAAATCTAAACAGAAAATAGAAAACCAGAAATAGAAATCAGTGGCCCAGAGTGAAGGGTCCAGAAACTTTAGATAAGGACTCGTACACAACTGAGGGAGAGGAAAGATCGTGCAGCACGTGGGGTTGGGATGACTTAATTGCAGTTTTAAAATATATAGGAGTCACATCTAACAAATTCCCCCAAACAACAAAAACTCAGGGCTAAGTAGAAAACAACCAGATCATAGGAAAGAAGTCAAGAGTTCTGATCTGGGAGAGAAACATTAATTTTTTCAGCTTTGAAACTATAAAAGAGATCACTAAAGTAACTGAATAATATGCCAACCACAAACGTCTGCATAATGGAAACAACAATGTTGAAATAGAATGGAAGAATGATGTGCTGGCAAAAACTGTCTCCCTCTAGTGTGACTGACAAATATTAATATCTATAGTAGGAACAGACTCCCCAGGTGGTGCAGTGGTAAAGAATCTGCCTGCCAGTGCAAGGAGATGTGGGTTTGATCCCTGGGTCAGGAAGGCCCCCTGGAGAGGGGAATGGCAACCCACTCCAGTATTCTTGCCTGGAGAATTCCACGGACAGAGGAGCCTGGTGGGCTACAGTCTATGGGGTCGCAAAGAGGCAGACAGCACGGAGCCACTAAGCATGAGCATAGTATCTACAGAGCTAGTCTGAACCTGCAAAAACAAAACCTGACGATTCTAATAGGTAAACGGAAGTTATAAACAGATAACTCATACCAGAAAAATGAAAGCAAAATGAAGGCATGGAGATATGTTTTGTCTTTTTACATTCAGAGAGGCAGTGTGGTGTGGGGCGGGGAGTACAAAGGGGATTGGAAGAAACCGCTGGATGTGGCAGCAGCTTTGACTTCACCTCCCTTTGCAGTTTCTAATCTGCAAAATGGGAGCATCCTCAGACCCACCCCAGGGCTTTTAGTGAGGAAACTGCTTATCATCGTGACTGGCATTATACTATGACTTGGTAAATGCTTTTCTATACAAAACTTTCAAAAACATGATGAAAGAAAAGAGGCAATTAAGGATTGTTATGGTCTTTCTATATCAATCTAGACTTATTATACCAGTCTAAGTAACAGATCGGTATCAGTTAGACTCTTGCTGAAGAACTGATGCTTTTGAACTGTGGTGCTGGAGAAGACTCTTGAGAGTCCCTTGGATTGCAAGGAGATCAAACCAGTTAATCCTAAAGGAAATCAACCCTGAATATTCACTGGAAGGATCGTTGCTGAAGCTGAAGCTTCGATACTTGGCCACCTGATGCAAAGAGCTGACTTATTGGAAAAGACTGTGATGCTAGGAAAGATTGAAGGCAAAAGGAGAACGGAGCAGCAGGGCGTGAGAGACACAGATAGCATCACCAACTCAATGGACGTGAATTTGCACAAACTCCAGGAAACAGTGAAGGACAGGATCCTGGAGTGCTGCAGTCCATGGGGTCGCAAAGAGTCGGACCAGATTTAGCGAATGAACAACAACCATCAGTGAGACTCAAGTCGCATTTTGTCCCTTCTGTTCATTTCGAATAATCTCCAATACAGCTTTCAAAGTTGCAGAAACTCAATCTTGACACTAGGTGGCGCCAGAATCATTCACTAAGTTGAAGTTCTGTGTGGGTGGAGAAATGTTTCCCTGAGGTTTCTACCTTGGAAAACTGTGTATAACCTGGAGGCATCTAGGGCTCCAGGTCCATCTGGCCCATTTAGATCTACTGTTGGCTTCTCAGGTTCAAAGCCAGTCTTTTTTTTTTTTTTTTACAATCCTGAGGAAATTAGTGGACTTGTGCAGGTTCTCCAGGAGACTGGAGGGCTCTGAAACTTCCAGCCCTGATTTGAGAGAAAGATACGTCTGGCCCCCTGGGAATCATGACTGAAATGAGTAAGGGAGGCATGATTTTTGGAAAGGGTGATGAACATGTCTCTATTTAACCTCTCATTTTTCTCGCAAACAAATCTGACTAAACACATGTTAATTAAACAGAATGGCTGGGAATAACTAACGGGATGATTTACAGGATACATTATAAGAAAGGGAATAAAAATTACTTTTAAAAGATTCAGTAATTCCTAACAGATTAAACTGGAGGAACTGGACGGTGAAAATTCAGCATTGATTTGTAGGGAAGCTGGGCATTTTCTACTCTGGTACTAGCGGAACTCATGAAGGATGTGCGTTTTGCTCAGAATTTGTCTTTCCGGTTGCTACCTGTGCTCTGGGCTATTGGAGCTGCAGCTTGATTTATTGAGCTAAACAAGTCAGCAGCTAATTTGTTCATTCATGTCTGTCCTTTGAGAAGTGGTCCTGGGGATAAAGATGAAGATCATTGTAAAACAAGTCAGTTTCGCCGGGCAGGACCTCACAAAGTAGGTCACCCTGGCTTTCCACTGGCCCGATGGAGGCTGGAATCCCATTAACCTCAATCGGGCAGGCTCACAAGGAGGGGCAGGGCTGTTTCTGCAAAGCAAAACTTGGCTGCATGTAGGCTTCCTAATTTGACTTCCTAATGAGATTTGGAAGAGGAAAGGGGAGACTGGGGTATTGGAAAACCAAAGGAAAATTCCTTTCCCTTAACAAGCTGGTAGCACGAGGGTAGAGGCTTTGGGAGTTTGGGAAATCAGCGTTTGCCATGGATCAATCCTGTTTCACTAGAGTCCCAGGAAGTCTGAGGGGTGGGTGAAGGGTGAGAAAGTGCCCCCAGATATTTTTTTCAAATTTTCAGTAAGTCTCCTCTATCTTTAAAAAAAAAAAAAAAAGCTCCATCGATTCTTTCATTCTCCTGGACCTCCTGCCCAGTCTCTCTTCTTTCACAGCAAACTTCACAGAAGAGCTGTCTGCACTCACCGAGTCCATCACCTCACCTTCTGTTCACATCTCACCCTGTTCCAGGCTGTGTCCCCTTTCCCCATTACTCAGCAGAAAGGATTCCCAGTAAGGTCACTGATGACGATGGTAAATCCAGTGGGCATTGTACAGCTCCAGCCTTCTTTGATCTCTTAGCTACGCTGGACACAGCTGGTCACTCTCTCTCTCTTTTTTTTTTCGCTTGGCCATACTGCAAGGCTTGCAGGATCTTAGTTCCCCAACCAGAGGATGAACCCTCGCCCTTGGCAGTGAAAACGTAGAGTCCTAACCACTGGACCACTGGGGAATTCCTCGCTCTCTCCGTGAATGCTTTCTTTCTTTGGTTTCCCTGATCCCGAGCTTCCTTCCCTAATCTCCTTGCTACTTTGTTTTTGCTTCCTTTCCAGGCAAGTCTTCCTCAGCATTAAATGTTAGAGCTCCCTTGGGACTCCGTTCCGAGCCCTGGACTCTCCTTCTCCGGCTCTCTCTGTCATCCACGCCCTTGGTGTTGATTGTTTCCCATGCCTTGGTGACCCTCAGTTTTATATCTCAGTGCAGAATTCTCCCTGATGTCTTATAGTTAACCGTGTTCTTAACACCGCCAATGTCTGGGTACTCTGATGTTCAAGCCATGGGGGACACAGATACCAAGGCTGCATTCCCCAAAGAGTGGAAATACTTGATACTCTACCCATGGGCAGTGGGCAGTGCACCTCACCTAAGAGGCAGTACCGACTTGTACGACATGACTGGCGTGTGGTGGCCAGTAGGTGGGTGGCTCCAAGTACAAGGCCAGGACCAGAGCTGGATAGGGCGTTGCCACTTACACGTTGAGAGGCTGCCAGGCTGGCCACTGAGCTTTGGCTTTGATGACGGTGAGGACCTCGTCACTCTGTAAAGAAAGACCACAGGTATTTAGTGAGGAGAGCTGGGCTCAGGGAACAAGACGGCTTTGACATGGTGACGTTGTCCACCCATACCCTTACCTGCTGCAGAGGCTCTACCTACCCAGGTGTGGAGACAGCCTGCCTCAGGGTGGGGGCACCCTGGAGTCTCAGCAGTCCTGTGAGAGGGGGCTGTGTCCAGGGTGCCTGGTGTGTGCTGAACACCAACGGGCCCACTGAGCCACACCTGAGGTTTCCATATTAGACTTTTCCCCTTGGGAGCCAGGCTCTGACCTGCCCTCCGGTGGGGATGGCCAGACTGTGTCCAGACTGGAGGGTAGCCCATGCTCTCTGCGTCCAGGTGCTGGCGGGTCTGCTCCAGCCACACCTAACCCCAAGGAGCATCACCCCCACGGCCTCTCCCACAGTCAAGACTATACACATTGGATCAGACTCCCTTGGACGAGGAGGGCAGAGAGAAGCCTGCACCCCACGCTCCTGGGCCACTCATGTTATCCTGCTCTATTTTGCTTTGGGCAGCGTGTAGGGCACCCTTAAAGCTTGAGAACCTAAGAGAATTTTTTGAAGAAGAATCTGATAATTAACATTGGGAAAGAGAGCCTTAATCACCAACATGAGGAAGAAAAATCAGAATGTCGTTAATCTTGCTTAGCTTCAGTCGAGGTTGGTTTGGGATTTTATTCTCAAAAACACATTGGGTCTGAGGGTTTCCATATGCTTTTCAAAGCGTAAGCTTCCACAGGTGCCCAAGTTCAGCTCTGGTGGGGGTTTCCCCAGAGCAGATTCAGCTGATCCCAGAGCCTGCCTTCCCCTGGCCTGGGCCTAGCAGTGATCAGACAGCACCGTACATGCTCCACAGAAAAGCCCAGAACGTCACCGGCAGGGACAGGAAGAGCTTTGATGCCAACTGAATGGTCTCTGACTTTCAGGAGGGTGGAGACTGGCTGCGCTGGCCCACAGGTCTGCCTCAGTCCTTGGAGTTGTTCCTGGCAGTAGGTACCTAACATGTATTTGGGATGAACTGGTGAACTTCTCCTTAGTTGGTGGGTACCTTGCCCAGAAAATCCCACAGCCCTGAGGGAACTATATACAATGAGGAGATCAGGGGTGCCTCCAGGCTCAGGCCCAAAGATTAGAAAGAGCCTCTGGTTTGGAGCACCTAGTCTATAGCCAGGGAAGGATGGGGGGGGGGGAGATGCCTTAGAGGGGACAGTAACAGCTTGGCTTGGGAACCCACTGGGTGGGTGAGGCCCCCAGAGTACCCCCTCTCCCCAGAAGCTTGAAGCCTACTCCGAGCTCAAGCTTCCCTGGTGGAGGGGGGGGTCCCCCCTTTTGGTCAGAAGAAACACTCTGTGGATACATAAACATCCCCATACTCACAGGTCTGCCGGGAGAGCATTTCCAAGTTCCACCAGAGCATGTGACACTTCTCCTGGGAGATTGTTTTATTTGTTGGCACTGTATCCCTCACTCACTCCTAAGACACATATGCTGAGTGATCAAGGGAAACTGCCCAACGTGAAGTCACGTGTGAGAGGTGACCTGTCTCCTGAAGGCCCAAGCTGGACCCCGTGGTCGAGGTTTCCTGTGCTCAGCTCATACACTGAATTATTTAGCTGCCCCCAGAATATGGCTGCTTCTCCAGCAGCCCCACCGAGCTCATCCCCAGCTGCCTGCAGCTCTCTGCCTCTCACCCGCTCACAGCTGCCAGGCTCCAAGATCCACTGTGTCCACAGTCTTAGCACCTCTTAAGTCCTTCCATGGTCTCCTCACTGGTTGCCCTGGCTCCAGCATCTTTTTACTTTTCCCCAGACCACCCTCCACATTGGTACAAAACTGACCACATGCACTGCCTGCCTAAACCCTGCAACAGTTCCCCATAACTTCCATGATGACTTCCTTTTCCTTTTAAAAGTAGGAATTCCTTTATTCCTCATCAAAACAGTCTAACGGTAAATGTAGATTGTATGCTTTTATTTTTACATTTAAGTTATCCTTTTCTGGATTTATCTTTCATCAGGACTCTGCCACATTTAAACCTTGTCCTTCTAGCGAGAGGGTAAAATTGTACGCAAATCTTATTCAGAGAACTTGGCTGCTTGTAGCAGACCAAAAGAGCATGGAACTTAGGCAGGAGAGTGGAGAGCTTTTCCACAAATACATTTAAACTTCTTCCCAGTACAAAAACATCCATTGTTGCTTTCAGAGATAATTTTACAAATCAGAAGGCCTTACAGGATAGTCCAGCTGAAGTGTCAGCAAGTATTTTAAGTAAATCCCAATGGCCTTTAATTCAACTCCAGACTAGATATTTAGTGCTTTCTTTATTGCAGATATGAAGTTTTTAACCTGAGGTACAGAGGTGTCTTCTAGAATCTGCATAAGGCACAGGGACATCAGTGGCGGTGACATAAACTGTAGGAGCATCCAGGAAATTGAACACAGGACCCTCCATCACCTTGGCGCAGATTTCAGCTCATACTGCCAACTGTGACCAGCCCCCTTCCACAATAACAAGGTGACTGGTCTTCATGACATTGGTTTCTATTGTTTCAATGTCCATTGGTCCGATGGTCTGCAAATGTATCAGCTCATATTCAAGTCCCTCTTTAGATAGCATTGCTGAGCTTCTAAGCAGTGGCTGACAGGTCTTAAATGAGAAACTATGGTTGCACGTGTACCCTGCTTTTCTATTTTGGCTTTTCCTATAGGGATCAGATCATCTTTTGACTGAGCTCCTGGGGAAGTTCAAAAGGAACTTTATACATCAGTTCACCTCCAGCACCACCACTGGACTTACCCCGAATGGCAGATTTAATAAGTCCTTTTGCATCCTCTGAATTCCAGGGACTGACCACCTTTAAGCCTGGGAAGTGCTCATACCAGGCAGCAAAGCACTGTGAGTATTGGGCAGCTATGCCTGCTGGGGTGCCACTGGGCTCCCTGAAGACTAAGGGCACCGGCTGAAGGCCTCCTGATGTGTAATAGGTCTTGGTAGCTGAGTTTATCACCTGGTAAATGGCTTGCATAAAAGGGTATAAATTCACAAATGGGCCTTAACCCAGCCAGAACTGCACCTACAGCAATTCCAGCAAAACCCGACTGATACAGGAGTATCTATGATCCTCTTATCTCCATATTTTTTCCACAGGCCTCGACTAACCCCGTTGTACAGGGCAACTTCTTCCCCAAGTAGAAATACCTTCCCAGCTCTTTCCATCTCCTCCTCCATACCTTGATTTACAGCCTCATGAACTGTCACTTGCAGTGTGGCTGATGTGGTCTGGGGGAACCCCTCCTTAGCAGACCAGAGACCTGCTCAAGGAGTCTCTGCACCAACCCAGCAACCATGGCCATCCCGACCATGTCCGCTATCTGCTGCCAAATCCACAGTGGTTTCTTAATTCCCAAGTTTTGCCTACATGCCTGCATCATCCAGTTTTTTTCTTTGATTTTTAATTTCAGAAAAATACATGCTTTTTGTGGGAAAATTTAGCATCACAGAAGCACAGTGTAAATGCTGAGCACTCCACTCTAGCATCTATCCTGCCTTTGCCACCTCCCTCTCCAGAATGTTACAGTGTGGTACATATCATCCCAGATCTTTTACTATACTTAGGTACAACGTGTGTGTGTGTGTGTGTGTGTGTGTGTGTGTGTGTGCATAAACATTAGATACAACCTTTCCCACAAAAACTGCGTCATATTTAAACATCATTCTGCACCATGATTTTTACATTTTCCCCTTACTACCATATCATGAAAAACTTTCCTTGTCGGTACCTATGGCATCAGAACTTTCCTTTTGTTGATTTTGAGAGCGTTCAAGATCCTCAAATTAGGGTAAGCCAGGTCAAGACTAAGAAAAAAGAAATCCAAGCATGAGATCCTAGTTATGAGATACTGTCTGATGACAGTCCTTTTCCCCTTGAAGAAATACTTTACTAAAAAAAGTAGGGACTTTCCTGGTGGTGCAGTGGATAAGAATCTGCCTCCCAGTGCAGGGGACTTGGATTTGATCCCTGATCTGGGAAGATCCCACATGCTGCGGAGCAACTAAGCCCATGCTCTACAGCTGCTAAACCTGTGTGTTCTGGAGCCCACAAGCTACCACAACTGAAGCCCTCACTGCTATAGCCTGTGCTCTGCAACAAGAAGCTACCGCAGTGAGAAGCCTGTGCACTGCAGTGATGAGTAGCCCTTGCTCCTCACAGCTAGAGAAAGCCCACATGAGTAAGGAAGACCCAGTGCAACCAAATAAATAAAAATAATAATAATAAAAAAAAGTCAATGTGGGTGGAGTTAAGGGGGCACTAGGTTAGCTGGCTGGCCTTGCAGACATACCTAGTATATAGTTGCAACTAATGACACATTGATTTTGCCTTTGTAGTATATAACTCAGAAATTGGTGAGGCTCTCCATTAGTGTTTATTTATTTATGGTACTGGCATTCCATCTATATCTTTTAGAGCCATGGAGGCTCCAAGGATGGTTGTCTATGTGTGCAGGCCTTAGAACAGCTTCTTCCTGCCCATTGTTTCATCTTATGGTTACATCCTATCTGCATGATTGACTGTTTGTGTTATCCAATGAAATAAGAGCACAGGAGCCGTTTGGAAAAATGTATTTGAGAAACTAAACATTTTTCTTTCTTTTTTAAAAAAAAATATTTCTTTTATTTATTTTGTTGCACCTGGTCTTAGTTGTGGCATATGAGATCTATTTCCCTGACCAGGGATCAAACCTGGGCTCCCTGGATTAGGAGTGCAGAGTCTCAGCCACTGGGCCACCAGGGAAGTCCTTAAATATTTTTCTTAAAGCAGAACCAAAGCTTTTCAGGATTGGAGAGAGTCTGGCCTGTTCACAGCCAAATCCAAGTGCTGTGGATACTTAGTAAATCAGTGGAAAAGCAAAGCCACACCTTTTTTTTTTTTTTTTTTGATGTATGTGTAGAATTCTATAGCATGGATGTTCTCTTATTTAACTGGCATTATTGGTGAATATTTGTTTCTGTACATGATGCTCTACTGAACACTTGTGAATGTATTTCTTTCTTTATAAGTTCCCATGTCATAAATTTCCAAGAATCATCCAACAGTGAAGCAAATTGACAATTTTGGTGGCACCTACCAAACCGTCCTCCAAATGTCTATACCAACTGATACTTCTTCAAGTAAATGTGTGTGCCAGTGTTTTTACAACTTTGGGCACACTGGATACTATCAATCTTTTTCATCTTTACTTATCCAGCAGGCAGGAAAGTAGCATGGTTACGGACATAAGCCCTAGTTATTATACCTGAATTCAAACCCTGACTGTACCATGACTAGCTCTGTGTTCTTTAGTGAGACTCTGACTTCCTTTAGCTTTCTCATCTCTGAAAAGTTCAGTTAAAAAGTGTATCTACTGCACAGTGTTATTAGGAGGACAAAATGACATAATTCAAGTAATGTGCTAATCCTGTGCCTGTATTAGCATCAATACTAGTTACTATTCTTATTCTTTTATTTAGATAAAAAATATTTATTTTTATTTATTTGGCTGCACTGGGTCTTAGTTGCAACATGCAGGATCTAGTTCCCTGATCAGGGATCAAACCTGGGTCCCCTGCATTAGTAGTGAGCAGTCTTAGCCACCGGACCACAAGAAAAGTCCCTCTTCTTATTCCCATTTAGGCCACACTGGTATTAGAACCGATTTGTACCGCCTGAGTACAGAGGATGGAGTACCCAGTGACAGTGGCAAAGCTGTGAAGCCTCAGGAGAATGTCCCCTTATTTAAAGGTTCATGTAGCTGGGAGAGCCTTGGATGGGGCATGGGGGGCCAGGTATTTTACATTCTGAAGACTGAAGCACCTAAATTCAGAGCAAGCAACCCAAACTTCAGACTTAAATGAAAAACTCCTTTAACAAGTCTCTAAGGCCCAGAAAGGATCTTTCAAGAATCCTTATAGCCCTTATCCATCTCCCAAAGGAGCGTTTTCAAACAATTTCAGGGCACTCACAGTTCACACCTTATCTGCATGATGTTAGTACTTTCCCAGAACTATGCCAATTAAAATAAAAGTCCTCCAAGAAAGGACAGGGTACTCACGTCCACCTTCACAGGGATGTGTCCTTTCATTTTGCTTTTGTAAACATATTGTGATGGTCTTACAGCTGTACTCACACTTCCATCTGCATGAACCAAATGGGAATCACACAGCCTAAATCAGGCCACGGGCTGGGGTCAGGTTTGGAGAAAGGGGGATTTGTGCAGTGTGAAAACAGGTCTGGGACAGGTCAGAGGCAGAAATCACATAGATATCAAGAAATGTCAAGTCTGAGCAGAGCAGAGAGGCAGGACGTGGCTCTGGGGGCCCAGGGCCATTTGTCTAAACAAGCCTTACCCCACACTGACCGTCCATGCCCTCCAGAACCAGCCCCGGAAGCAGGAAAGCTCAGTCATCTCATCCATGCTCACAGCAACACACAAGGCTGCCCTTTCCACTCTGCCGCACTCTTCACCTCCTCTTTGCTCCTCTACCTTCCCGGCTCCTATCTTTTGCCTTTGTCTCGCAGTCCTGAACTACAACCTGCTTCTTCATTCTAAGGCCCCCTATGCTCCGGGCAGCACTGAGGCTGAGCTTCCTCACCATCGCAGGTCCTGCCCTAGATCAGCAAGAAGAGAAATGGGATGCAATCCATGATCACAGAGGAGAAGGAACAGAAACAAGTAGAAACAAGCAATGAGCACAGGAACCTAGTTTCCAGGTGCCAGGCACCTTGCTAATTGCCTGATATCTAGTATCTGGTTCCCTGGAGAAGGAAATGGCAACCCAGTCCAGTATGCATGCCTGGAGAAACCCATGGACGGAGGAGCCCAGCAGGCTACTGTCTGTCTATGGGGTTGCAAAGAGTCAGACCTGACTGAAGCAACTTAGCACACAGTATCTCATTAAATTCTTAGGACGCATCTGCAAGGAAGCTATATATATACTTTTTAATCCTCAGAAACACATTTCTTTAGCCAAATTAGGTACAGGTTAGTCAATGGCAGGTCTAAAGTTCAAACCTCAGCCTGACTCTGGAGACCACGTTTGTCAGCCTGTGAACGCAGGCGGAGGGGGCAGGAGGGTGAGGCTCTCTTGGAAAAGGCCCCACGCCTGCCTCTTGCCCCCCATATCCCCCCCTCTCCTCACCCCCACCGGGCTTCTGCAGTCCTTCAGGGCATGTCCTAACCTACCCTGAGTTCTGAAAATTGCAGCCTCTTGGGTGGGGGTGGAGGAGGTAGAGGAAGGATTCTCAAACAGTTTCACAATGCTACTCATGTTAACGCTGGCCTGGGAACTGGTTCTGCCAAAGAAGGGGGAGGACAGGGTCCCTGAGCCGGAGAGACACCGCTGCTACTAAAGGGAAGGGAAGCCAATGACCCTGAATGCGTTTCCCCAGGTATCAGCTCGCTTCTTAGGAAAACCTGTGGGAACTGCTACCATTTCCTTCGGCAGATGAGGAAACTGAGGGCCAGGGAGGTCAAGTGACTTGTAAAGACCATGCAGTAATCATGGTTCCTATTCAGACGTGCCTGACCCCAAAGCTCAAGCTCTTTCCACTTTCCCTCACGATTCCTCCTCTCCAGTTCCCTCTCGCCCGCCTCCCCCTCCACCCCGTTTTGCTTGCTTTTCAGTGAGACCGTGGCTGCCCCTGGTTGATAGTTTTCTCCACAGAGCCCTTGCTGTGAGGCACAGGGTCACCCAACTCCCTCTGGAAGGGCAGCACCTGTCATCTTGTGTAAAGACCCAGTGAGCAGTGTTTGGTTCCATTATTTGCTTCTACCCTTTCCCAGAATTTCCACTAACCACCCATAAACAATATCAGTCCTGATGGCTTCCACCTCTGAGGGGGACTTTTTCATCCTTGCTTGAGTGTCCTCGTGAGGAGCAGCAGGAAATGAGCCTTTTTACGAGGCGATCATGGAGCCAGAAGCATCTTTAAAATCAATTGTGCCGAACACGTCCTCCCAGCATTTCAACAGGTTCTGGGTTTAGTGGGTCATAAATAAAAACAGACAGCTCCCATTCAGTGAGCTCTACCGTTTGCCCATGGTCTCCTGTGGGCTGTACCATAGTCCTCGGAGGAAGGCAGGCAAGTGGTCTCCCTTTCTCACAGGTCTCGCCTCTCCCCCTGCCAAAGGGCAGTGCCCAGCTGGTAGCTTCCGTGGCCATCTGACACAGCTGCTCACTCCCTCTGCCTTGAAACACGTCCTGGTCTAGCACCTGCTGCCTCTTCATTTTCTCCTCACCTCGTTCCTTCTCCGCCTCCTGTGCTGACCCTCTTCATCTTTCTGCAAATGCCGAAGTGTCCCTGGCCTCAAGCTCTCTGTGCTCTTCCCTTTTCTAGCCACACTGCCTTAGCGATTTCTCTTGTCCCACGCCTTAAAATGAGTTATGAATATACTGAAGACTTCTAAACTGTCATCTTCCCCTCATCCCCGCCTCTGAACTGCAGCTTGTATACCAGCTGCCTGACATTTTCATCTGGAAGTTGAACTGGTATCTCACATTCAGTGTGTCTGAAACCAAGTTCCTGATCCTCCCCTCCTCAAACCTGTGTGTGTGCTCAGTCACTCCGTTGTGTCCAACTCTTTTGTGACCCCGTGGACAATAGCCCACCAGACTTCTCTGTCCAGGGCTTCTCTAGGCTAGAATACTGGAGTGGGTAGCCATTCCCTTCTCCAGGAGATCTTCCCCACCCAGGCAGTAAACCCAGGTCTCCTGCATTGCAGGCAGATTCTTTACTGTCTGAGCCACCAGGGAAGATGCCCTCCTCTCCAAATCTGGCTTCTCTCATTGTAAACATTGCGTTAAATGGCAAAGCCATCCTTCTAGTTTATCAACCTTGATGCTTCTCTCACTCCACATCCGATCCTTCAGCACACCTGTCAACTGCACTTCTAAAATGCATTTTTGAGCCAACAATTGTGTATTACCATTGTTGGAGCAGAGGCTGGACTGCACCTCCCCGTGTCCCTGGCACCATCTTGGTCCAAGCCACGTGGCATCATCATTAGCTGGGATTAAATGTGTTGCCGCTGCTTCCTGGCTGGTCTCTGCCTCTTCCCTCACCCTCTTCCAGGCTCTTCACACAGTAGCTGCATCATGCCGTGTTTCTGGTCAAAGTCCTCTAACGGCCTCACGTTGCACAGGAAATGGGTACCTTGGCCATGGCTCCCATGGCCCGTCATGTTCTGCTCTGCCTCCCTGTTACCTCACCAGCTTCCTCTTTTATTGCTCCCCCTCTTGCTCACTTTGCTCCAGCCACCTGGACGTCTCCTCAGATATGCGAGACACACTTAGCACTTGCAGTTCCCTGAGCCTGGCGAGATGTCCCCTTAGATGCTAGAGCACTCATTCCTGTCTCCCTCATGTCTTTGCTCAAATGTCACCTTCTCAGTGAGGCCTCTGCTGACCACACTATTCAAAATAGCAATTCCCCTTCCTCAGCCTGGCACACTGCTCTCACTTTGTCTGATTGTCTTTTCTCCATAACATTTGTCACCGTCTGGTATACTAAGATCCCCTGGAGGAGGGCATGGCAACCCACTCCAGTATTCTTGCCTGGAGAATCCCCATGGACAGAGGAGCCTGGCAGGCTACCGTCCACAGGGCTTCAAAGAGGCTGACGTGACTGAAGTGACTTAATGCACACAGTGTCCTATGTGTTTTGCTTTCTTACTTTTTATCATGGACCTTCCCCTACTAGAGTAGGCATTTTCTATGGGCAAAGGCTTTGTCTCTTCTGCTCACTCACTGCTGTACTATCAGTGTTTAGAGTATGCTCAATCAATCTTTGCTTTTTTTTTTTTTTTAATGTGGACTGCTTTTAAAGTCTTTATTGAATTTGTTACAATATTGTTTCTGTTTTGTTTGGGGTTTGGAGGGGGCACAAGACAAATGGGATCTTAGTTCCCCAAACAGGGATCGAACCCACATCCATTGGAAGAGAAGTCTGAACCTCTGGGCCACTAGGGAGGTCCCAGTCTTTGCTGTTTGAATGACAGGCTGTGATGAGGAAGCGTCTGGTGTCTTTTTGAGTCCCAGGACTCTACGGCACAGTGCGGAGCCAGAGCTGAGTAAAGGACACCAATGGACGTGGGCACTGAGCTAGTGGGCACGGGGTGAGCTGTGCAGAGTGCCAACCAGAGACCTGGCACTAATAAAAGGAAGAAGAAGGGATAGGGCCTCCTTAGGACCCACAGTCAGCTGCAAGGCTCTGAGTCTGCCTCAGATGGATGCCTCAGTGACCTAGGCTGACTGTTTATAAGTGCCGAGAGCCCACCTTGCACCCCGGAAGCTGCTCCATCATAAGCTACTGTCTGATCAGCTATTTCAAAGCCAGGGAAGGTATCTGAAGCCCATTAACAGACCTGCAAGAAGGTGATGTGGTTTCATAGAAGCATTTCAAATTCAATTTCTTTTTATTTCTTTTCAAACACAGCCTGTAATTCTGATGGGAAAATTGCATAATGCCTGTAGATAATAATTTTCCCACAAGATGGTTTTGTGAAAGCAGCTTGGTGTTTCTGATGCAGGAGAGGAAGGGCCCATCAGAGAGAGCTGCCTGGGCCTGTCCACTGCCCTGGCAGGTGTAAGCTCTGAGGACGGGCATCACCCCATGAGCTGAGGGAGAGGCCAGCCTTCTGTGGGCCTCTGTTGACAGGCACCAATTCAGCTTGCTCTTTGGTGACCAAAGTGCCAATCCTGGGCTTAACCTCCCTTGTGGACTTTCATGTATCCTTTAGGGTTATGAAAGTCTGCCTCTCCTCCGATTCAACAGGGAGCGGAAGGGGTAGATGGGGCCTGTCTGTGCTTCGCATCCCAGCCCCTCTTCCCCACCTTCTGCCCTATCTCCAGCACTTAGAAAAGCATTAGCTGGGGTCGGAGCAGAGAAGTAAGAAAGGGGCCGGGCCAGGAAAGAGTCTGACATCAGCCAGGGGAGAGCAGGCTGAGCTGCGTTGTCTGCTCCCAACAGGCGGGGGCTCCAAGGAAGTCGGGCTGGAGCCAGGGAGGGAGGAAGAGCCAAGCCAGCACCTATAAGGCAACCTGTAAGGGCCTTGACCCTAACCCTGCCCCTGGGAGCATCTTGGGGTGTGGTGTGTGTGTGTGTCTTAAGTGAAGTAAAAGTGAAGTCGCTCAGTCGTGTCTGACTCTTTATGACCCCGTGGATTACAGCCTACCAGGTTCCTCCAATCGTGGGATTCTCTAGGCAAGAATGCTGGAGTGGGTTGCCATTTCCTTCTCTAGGGGATCTTCCTGACCTAGGGATCATACCCGGTTCTCCCGGATTGCAGGCAGATGCTTTACCCTCTGAGCCACCAGGGAAGCCAAAGGTGCAGCGTTTGACATGGCTTGCTCCTCTTCCCTGTCTCCCCCTCCCCACCTTCCTCTGAAGACAGTTCCCATTTAGTCCTGGGAGCCATTATGAGGGCAGGGGCTGGACTGTGTTCCCGTCTGTGTCTCTAGCACTGGCCTGGTCTAGGGAGCTATACAGGGGATGATTAAGAATGAATAATAGACTAATTAATTAATTAATGACGAGCTAGAGGAAGCCTCTGGCCTTCACTGCCCTCTTAGGGGCACCCTTGCAAGTGCTATGAACTCGGATGCTGCCGCAGGGCTTCTGAGTAAACAGTGAGGATTCTGCTGACTATGGTGGGGGAGTAAACTGTAGGAGGGCAGGCAGGACCCAGGGAGGCCTGTCAGGGGACACGGGATCATGAGAGAGCAATGGCAGGAGTGGGAAGATGTCAGATGCAGGACATTATTTTAAAGGGAGAAGCAACGGGATCTGCTGGTGGATTGGACGTGGGGTATAAAACAAAGAGGGGTGACTCTGAGTGGAGGTGTCATGTAGGCAGTTGGATACGTGAGGCTGGATTTCAATGATGTAGTCCAGGCAGGAGGTGAATTTGAAAGTGCGTATAGGTGTTAGTTCTAGAAGGTCTTGTAGGTTATCATAGAACTGTTCAACTTCAGCTTCTTCAGCATTACTGGTTGGAGCACAGACTTGGATTACTGTGATACTGAATGGTTTGCCTTGGAAATGAATAGAGATCACTCTGTTGTTTTTGAGATTGCATCCAAGTACTGGATTTCAGACTCTCTTGCTGACTATGAGGGCTACTCCATCTCTTCTAAGGGATTCTTCTCCACAGTCATAGATATAATGGTCATCTGAGGTGGGAGGGGGGTTGAGGATGGGGAACACATGTACACCCGTGGCAGATTCATGTTGATGTATGGCAAAACCAATACAATATTGTTAAGTAATTAGCCTCCAATTAAAATAAATAAATGTATGTTAAAAATAAAATTAATTAATTAAAAAAAATAATGGTCATCTGAGTTAAATCCACCCATTCCAGTCCATTTTAGTTGGCTGATTCCTAAAATGTCAATGTTCACTCCTGCCATCTCCTGTTTGACCACTTACAATTTGCCTTGATTCATGGACCTAATATTCCGGGTTCCTATGCAATATTGTACTTTACAGTATCAGACTTTACTTCCATCACTGGTCACATCCACAACTGGGTATTGTTTTTGCTTTGACTCTCCATCTTCATTCTTTCTGGAGTTATTTCTCCACTGATCTCCAGTAGCATATTGGGCACCTACCGACCTGGGGAGTTCATCTTTCAGTGTCCTTTCTTTTTGCCTTTTCATACTGTTCATGGGGTTCTCAAGGCAAGAATAGTGAAAAGGTTTGCCATTCCCTTCTCCAGTTGACCACATTTTGTCAGAACGCTCCACCATGACCTGTCCATCTTGGGTGGCCCCACAGGCATGGCTCATAGCTTCATTGAGTTAGACAAGGCTCTGGTCCATGTGATCAGTTTGATTAGTTTTCTGTGATTGTTGTTTTCATTCTGTCTGCCCTCTGATGGATAAGGATAAGAGGCTTATGGAAGCTTCCTGATGGGAGAGACTGAGTGGAAATTGGGTCTTGTTCTAACGGGCAGGGCCATACTCAGTAAATCTTTAATCCAATTTTCTGTTGATGGGTAGGGCTGTATTCTCTCCCTGTTGTTTGACCCGAAGCCAAACTATGGTGGAGGTAATAAAGATAATGGCGACCTCCTACAAAAGGTCGAGTGCACGCACTGCCCCAATCAGTGCCCCTGACCCTGCAGCAGGCCACTGCAGACCCACACCTCCACCAGAGACTGGAATGCAAAAGTAGAAAGTCAAGAGATACCTGGAATAACAGGCAAATTTGGCCTTGGAGTACAAAACAAAGCAGGGCAAATTCTAACAAGGTTTTGTCAAGAGAACGCACTGGTCATAGCAAACACCCGCTTCCAACAAAACCAAAAGAAGACAACACATGGACATCACCAGATGTCAATACTGTATCAGATTGATTATATTTTTTTGCAGCCAAAGACGAGGAAGCTCTATACAGTCAGCAAAAACAAGACTAGGAGCTGACTGTGGCTCAGATCATGAACTCCTTATTTCCAAACTCAGACTTAAAGAAAGTTGGAAAACCACCAGGCCATTCAGGTATGACCTAAATCAAATCCCTTATGATTAAACAATAGAAGTGACAAATATATTCACATAATTAGATCTGAGAGAGTGCCTGAAGATCTATGGATGGAGGTTTGTGACATTGTACAGGAGGCAGGGATCAAGACCATCCCCAAGAAAAGAAATGCAAAAAGGCCTCTGAGGAGGCCTTACAAATACCTGAGAAAAGAAGAGAAGCTAAAGGCAAAGAAGAAAAGGAAAGATATACCCATCTGAATGCAGAGTTCCAAAGAATAGCAAGGAGAGATAAGAAAGCCTTCCTAAGTGATCAGTGCAAAGAAATAGAGGAAAACAACAGAGTGGGAAAGGCCAGAGATCTCCTCAAGAAAATTAGAGATACCAAGGGGACATTTCATGCAAAGATGGGCACAATAAAGGAGAGAAAAGCTATGGACCTAACAGAAGCAGATGATATTAAGAAGAGGTGGCGAGAATACACAGAAGAACTGTACAAAAAAACACAAACCTACATGATCCAGATAACCACGATGGTGTGACCACTCACCTAGAGCCAGATATCTTGGAAGGTGAAGCCAAGTGGGCCTTAGGAAGCATCACTACGAACAAAACTAGTGGAGGTGGTGAATTCCAGTTGAGCTATTTCAAATCCTAAAAGATGATGCTGTGAAAGTGCTGCACTCAATATGACAGCAAAATTGGAAAATGCAGCAGCGGCCACAGGACTGGAAAAGGTGTTTTCATTCCAATCCCAAAGAAAGGCAATGCCAGAGAATGCTCAAACTACCG
Source organism: Neotragus moschatus (assembly GCA_006410615.1). Lineage (NCBI taxonomy): Eukaryota > Metazoa > Chordata > Mammalia > Artiodactyla > Bovidae > Neotragus > Neotragus moschatus. Next base: position 577,987 of record SJYA01002181.1, on the reverse strand, counting down.
CACAATTGCACTCATCTCACACACTAGCAAAGCAATGCTCAAAATTCTCCAAGCCAGGCTTCAGCAATACGTGAACTGTGAACTTTCAGATGTTCAAGCTGGATTTAGAAAAGGCAGAGGAACCAGAGATCAAATTGCCAACATCTGTTGGATCACTGAAAAAGCAAGAGAGTTCCAGAAAAACATCTACTTCTGCTTTATTGACTACGCCAAAGCCTTTGACTGTGGATCACAATAAACTGGAAAATTCTTAAAGAGATAGGAATACCAGACCAGCTGACCTACCACCTGAGAAATTTGCATGCAGATCAAGAAGCAACTGGACATGTTAGAACTGGACATGGAACAATAGACTGGTTCCAAATTGGGAAAGGAATATGTCAAGGCTGTATATTGTCACTCTGCTTATTTAATTTGTATGCAGAGTATATCGTGTGAAATGCCAGGCTGGATGAAGCACAAGCTGGAATCAAGATTGCCAGGAGAAATATCAATAACCTCAGATATTCAGATGACACCACCATTATGGCAGAAAGCAAAGAAGAACTGAAGAGCCTCTTGATGACAGTGAAAGAGGAGAGTGAAACAGTTGGCTTAAAGCTCAACATTCAGAAAACTAAGATCATGGCATCTGTTCCCATCACTTCATGGGAAATAGATGGGGAAACAGTGGAAACAGTGTCAGACTTCATTTCTTTGGGCTCCAAAATTACTGCAGATGGTGACTGCAGCCATGAAATTAAAAGACGCTTGCTCCTCAGAAGACAAGCTATGACCAACCTAGACAACATACTAAAAAGCAGAGACATTACTTTGACAACAAAGGTCCGTCTAGTCAAAGCTGTGGTTTTTCCAGTGGTCATGTATGGATGTGAGTTGGACTATAAAGAAAGCTAAGTGCTGAAGAACTGATGCTTTTGAACTGTGGTGCTGGAGAAGACTTTTGAGAGTTTCTTGGACTGCAAGGAGATCCAACCAGTCCATCCTAAAGGAAATCAGTCCTGAATATTCATTGCAAGGACTGATGCTGAAGCTGAAACTCCAATACTTTGGCCACCTAATGGAAAGAACTGACTCATTTGAAAAGACCCTGATGGTGGGAAAGATTGAAGGTGGGAAGAGAAGGGGACAATAGAGGATGAGATGGTTGGATGGCATCACTGAGTCAATGGACGTGAGTTTGAGTAAGCTCTGGGAATTGGTGATGGATGGGGAAGCCTGGTGCGCTGCAGTCCATGGGGTTGCAAAGATTCGGGCACGACTGAACTGAACTGAACTGGTGCTTGTCAAAGTCAAGAGGCAGAGAACCTGGGCAGTGAGTGGGAAGAGCCAGAGAGGGAACAGCCGGAGAGACAGGAGGATACTAGAACCTGCCCCCAGGGCCTCTTCTGAGCCCTTGTGCTGTCTCCACTGCCCCCACTCACTGCCCCCAGGTACTCAGAGTCCCACACTTCAGCCAGCCCTGTTACCTGCTCAGTGCTGCTACCAACGCCCCTCTGGTCACTTCTGGAAATTCAATTGAAGAAAGGGATTCCTTGATAACTCGGTTGGTAAAGAATTCACCTGCAATGCAGGAGACTCTGGTTTGATTCCTGGCTCAAGAAGATCCCTTGGAGAAGAGATAGGCTACCCACTCCAGTATTCTTGGGCTTCCCTTGTGGCTCAGCTGGTAAAGAATCTGCCTACAATGAGGGAGACCTGGGTTTGATCCCTGAGTTGGGAAGATCCCCTAGAGAAGGGAAAGGCTACCCACTCCAGTATTCTGGCCTGGAGAATTCCATGGACCGTATAGTCCAGGGAGTCGCAAAGAGTTGGACATGACTGAGCGACCTTCACTTCACTTTAGGAAAGACAGTGGAGCCAGCAAGCCCAGACAGCCCTTTTCAGAAAGACAGTCAGCTGGAAGGGAGAAATCAAGTAAAATAGCAGTAGCAGGAAGGACATGCAACTATCTCTTAGAAGATGAGTGATATTAGGGCAAGTTTGCATGGAGGAGGAGATCATCCCATACAACAAGAGAAACTGTTGTTACAGGAGAGAGAGAGGGGGGCACTTGTGGGCTTGAGGTCCTTGAAAATAATGATGACCCTATATGCAAGACAGCAAAAAGAGACACAGATATAAAGAACAGACTTTTGGACTCTGCGGGGGAAGGCAAGGGTGGGATGATTTGAGAGAATAGCGTCGAAACATATTTGCTGCTAAGTCGCTTCAGTTGTGTCTGACTCTGTGCAACCCCATAGACAGCAGCCCACCAGGCTCCACCGTCCCTGGGATTCTCCAGGCAAGAACACTGGAGTAGGTTGCCATTTCTTTCTCCAATGCATGAAAGTGAAAACTGAAAGTGAAGTCATTGAGTCGTGTCCAACTCTCAGCGACCCCATGGAATGCAGCCCACTAGGCTCCTCCGTCCATGGGATTTCCAGGCAAGAGGACTGGAGTGGGGTGCCATTGCCTTCTCCAAAACATGTATTTACCGTATGTGAAACAGATCGCTAGTCCAGGTTTGATCATGAGACAGGGCGCTCAAAGCTGGTGCACTGGGACAACCCTGAGGGATGGGATGGGGAGGGAGGTGGGAGGGAGTTCAGGATGGGGGACACATGCACACCCATGGCTGATTCATGTGAATGTATGGCAAAAACCACTACAACACTGTAAAGTAGTTAGCCTCCAGTAAAATTAATTAATTAAAAAATAAATAAAAGCACTAAAAACATTAAAAAAAAAGATTGGAAGAGCTGAGATCCGGACCCAAGATGGAGGGGGCGGTGGCCTTCCAGCCATCTCAGAAGGATGGAGGAGGAAGGCAGTGGACAACAATTACTCATGCTCAATTACAGGCCGTGCAGGGGGCCAACACGAGGATTCATTCATCCAGCAAATAACTACTGAGTCCCTCCTCTGCCAGGTTCGGCTCTGGGTGCCAGAGACAGCCCTGAACAAATGAGACACCAGTTCAACCCCTGCCCTCATGGAGCTTTCCGCCTAGGGCAGGAGGCGGTCCCAAACGAAGGAACAAGGACAGACTGCATGAGACGTGAGTGGGTCCCTGGAGGAAAAAAGTGTGGGGTGGGGGAATGAGAGGGAGCCTGGAGTTGGATGGAGAGGGATGTGGCAATTTTCAGTAGAGATATAGGTGCTAGTGTATATGTAAAGAACCAGGAAAGAACAAGATGAAAATATGCCTTACATTCTAAAGTGTGAGAATGAAAGTTTTAGTTGCTCAGTCGTATATGATACTTTGTGACCTCATGGACTGAAAGCACACCAAGCTGCTCTGTCCATGGAATTCTCCAAGCAAGAATACTGGAGTGGGTTGCCATTTCCTTCCTTTTCCAGGGGATCTTCTTAACCCAGGGATCGAAGCTGGGTCTCCTACATTGCAGGCAGATTCTTTTCCATAAAGTAAGGTCTTCAAAATTAAAATTTAACATAATACTATCATAGGAATTTAGAGAGAGAAGCAAAAAAAAAATATACACATAATCCCTCCATCCTAACTTAGCAGCTATTATCAATGAGTATATTCATTTTTGTATTTTTGTCTTTGTCACACAGTTGAAATCATAGCTCACACACACATTTTCTTCATCCTTGCCATTTCCTTGTATCATGGGAACCAGACTATTATACAAATAGATTGCTATACAAGCCACTCTGTACCTTGCTTTCTAAATATAGTATATTTTAGAGATAATCTCCCCACCAGTATGGGCTTTTAATGATGAGCCCAAAGACATATACAGATATAAAAGTAAACTTGTATATATTTTGGTATCATTTTTTTATACCGTTATATAGTATTTTGGGCTCTTTATCTATTTGTATAATAATCCAGTTACCATGTTACAAAGAAATGGTAGAGATAAAGAAAATATATGTGCTTATGGTTATGTGTGTGTGCGCACGCATGCATGCATGCTTTTATTTCCATTTGCCTAAATTATCTCTGGAAGGAACATAAGAACTTCACAAAGACAAGGTGCCTTAGAGGAAAGGAACTGGGCAACCAGGGAGCAAAAACAACTTTCCACAGATTAACTTTGTTCTGCTTTTGAATTTTGAACCATCCAAATATATCGCCATTAAAACAAGTCATGAGGAAAAGTTACTCCAAGGCTGCTCGCTGCGGCTTTCTCATCTGGAGAAATATCCATGGAGGCTTCGGAGGGAGCATTTGTGAGATGAGCATGGAGCGCAAGGGTGGTGGGACGAACATCCAGAGGTGATGGGCTGGGAGCCAGGGCAGGGCCGAGAAGGTGGGGAGAGGGGACAGAAGTGCCCGCAGAGGGATGAAATTGATAAGACACCTGAGGGGTTCCTTACTCAGCTATTTTAAAGCCTGTTGGATTTTGTTACACTTTGGTGGTGGTGTGTAGTTGCCAAGTCGTGTCTGACTCTTTTGAGACCCATGGACTGTATCCCACCAGGCTCTTCTGTCCATGGGATTTCCCAGGCAAGAATACTGGAGTGGGTTGTTAAACTTTATTATTTTTAAAATAAAAGCTGTTCAAAAAGAAATGAGAATTGATTTGCACACCAACACCTCCCTCCCCTCTCTCCCCTCAGAGACTGTCAGCCGATTTTGCTGGGTCCTTACATATAATAACATTTTGCTTCATCATCTTCCTCCATCTACTGATTTCCATAAAAAGCTTTCAAATTATTAAGTAATGAAGCTCTAAGTGACCTGGAGGAGGGAGAAGCCAGCTGCCTCAAGGTGCTCAGCACGTTAGCATCAAATCAGTTTTCAGAAGTGTCGATCTCTTAAACGGTGCTATTTAAATGCAAAGGAACAGCTTGATCAGCTGTAAAGCTTAACTCTTTTCATTCTTGAGCCCCCCAAATACTCACAGAGGTTTGGGGAGACACTGGGGATGGAAGACAAATTGTGTGTCTAGTGGACATGGAAGAAGTGTCCCTATCAGGAAATTAGGGTCACACACACACAGCTGGGCTCTGCCAGACTTCCCCTGGTAACAGAAGTTTCCCTGACAGTGAAACTCCCCTTCTAGTTATTACTGTAACATCACGGAGTAGGGGCTAAAGGGTGTTGTGGTGGAACAAGGCAGACCCAGGTCCATACCTTGGCTCTGCCATTTATGTGCTGTGTTAGTTTGGGGAAATTGCTCATCCTTTCTGAGCAGATATCTCAGTGTGTAAAACATTTATTTATTGGGTTCCCTCTATGGTCAGAAGCTGCACTGGGCAAGGGGCATAGGGCCAGTGGACAAGTGACACAGTCCTGCTCTTGTGAGGCATGCCCACTAGTGGGTGAAGATGATGATGGGCAGGCAGCCATTTAAAATACAGCCATCCCAGGAACTTCTGTGGCAGTCCAGTGGTTAGGACTCTGTACTTTCACTGCCGAGGGCACGAGTCTGATCCCTGGTTGAGGCAGGAGTTAGATGGGCCCCAGGCTGAACTGTCTTCCCTGTAGAAGAAACGCCGTACTAGCAGAAACTCCATAAAAGCAAGGTGATGGAAGAGGCTGGGCCCTGCCCAGATAAAAGACCACATATTTCCCATTTGCGAAGTTAAGGAGAGCTTCCTGACCACACATGCGCAGAAAGGCTCCTTGGAGGTCAAAAGAGAGGGGCGCATCACCTTATAGTAAGTGATGTCAAGCTGCCCATAGGCCTCTTTGCTGGAATCCATCTTGGCTAAGAGATGTGGAGGCACACATGGGAGGACTTTGAGATAAACTAAACAGGACTTAGAACCAGGCGAAGCAAGATGATTTGCCAAAGGAAACCAGNGAAACGCCGTACTAGCAGAAACTCCATAAAAGCAAGGTGATGGAAGAGGCTGGGCCCTGCCCAGATAAAAGACCACATATTTCCCATTTGCGAAGTTAAGGAGAGCTTCCTGACCACACATGCGCAGAAAGGCTCCTTGGAGGTCAAAAGAGAGGGGCGCATCACCTTATAGTAAGTGATGTCAAGCTGCCCATAGGCCTCTTTGCTGGAATCCATCTTGGCTAAGAGATGTGGAGGCACACATGGGAGGACTTTGAGATAAACTAAACAGGACTTAGAACCAGGCGAAGCAAGATGATTTGCCAAAGGAAACCAGGAAGAAAGGCCCCATAAAAGTGATTCAAACTACATGAGGGTGTGACGCGCTCTCTTGAGCCTGCCAGTATGTCTAGCCACACCTACTCATTTTCCTCCTAATAAACACTTCACTTGCTTCACTATTTTTCATTGTTTTGTGGTAATTCATTTCTACACAGCTGATGGTCCAGGGCCTTGTCACTGGCCCCTGGTCCCTGGTGGTCTAGTGGTAGGATGTGGTGCTCTCACGGCTGGGGCCTGACCTCAGTCTCAAAATGTCAAAATGCTGCTTCAAGCTGATGCGGGCTGAGCCCACGTGAGATCGTGGTCGGGGAACTAGGATCCTGCAAGCTGTGTGACCAAGAATTTTTAAATGAAGTCAAGTACAGCCATTTCAGGGGAGCTGCCCTGCGAATCCTGTGTCTCAACCTCTGAACTGGACCAAACCACCAATATTCCAAGCAGTTAGCAAGAATGTTGAAAGGACGGGGTGCACTTTTACCTAGTGACCATTTCACCTGAATCTAGCTTTGCTTGTCAGCACCAATGAGCTCTCCTTAAAAGTAACTTTCTTCTTTTTTTCCCAACAATACCCCTGATTCTCTCTCTTATAATTAGGACACTATTTGGGTTTCTACCTGAATCTGTATACCCCAAATTGTAATTCTCTGATCCCAAATAAATGCTTTGCCTCTCGAGTCAATTTCTTGTTTTTGAGGTTGATGCAGTGCCTGGGGCATAGGGCAGTGGTCACAGCAATACAGACCCTACTCTTGTGGGGTGTGTCCTCTAGTGGATATTTAATAGTAACCTGTGAGGACTGAGATAGATGTGTAAAGGACAAGGTGAATGGAAGGGAAAAGAGAAGTCATGATTATTTAGTTATATTTGAAGGTCTCCACCCCCGCTTCTTTCAGTCGAATCTCCCACTTCTGCCTAATCCACCTTTCAGCCTAATCTCCTGGTTACCTGCCATGCCCAGCTTCTTTTCAAGACCTGTGAGTCCCTTTGCCTAGCATGTCCTTATCTTGGCCCCCTCGAGCAACTCCTCCATGGAAAAAGTCTTCCTTATTTTTTTGAATAGAAACTTAACGTCTTTAGAGTGTACAACATAATGTTTGCACATAGTAAAACACGATAGACATGGTAAAATGATCATTGCAGTCAAGCTGATTAACATATTCGTCTCCTCACATAGGCGTCTTTCTCTTTTAGTCATGAGAGCAGCTGAAATCTACTCTCAGCAAACTTCCAGCATATAAAATAGTACTGTTAACGACAGTTATCACGTCATACATTATATCTCTAGATTAATTCACCCTACACATTGAGACATCCAACTGCAATTCTGCGTCTTTGAACCAGCATCTCCCCATTTCTCCACCCCCTTGCCTCTGGCAATGCCTCTTTGATGGCTGCAGATTCTCAGATCATCCTTTTCCATGACTTTAATCATGCGATTATCTGCTCACTTCACGTGTTCACTTATGTGTCTTTCCCTCCAGAAGGTGTCTAGTAAAGCACCCATCTCACAGTAGTTGCTTGATCAGATATACTGAGTGAATGTTTAACAAGTGAAAGTATGTATTCCCAAATGTTACACGTGAAATATGAGAAGATCTAGAAATTATGACTGCCACCTAAAGAAGCAGCCAGACGCGACTGAGCGACTGAACTGAACTGAACTGAAAGAAGCAGTCACAGAACTTTGTGATTTTCATGCCATGGACCTGTTACAGGTTTATGTATTAATTCACAGCAGTATAGTAACTGGATGCTTCCCAACATTCTTCTTTCTCAGAGTGAGTTCTGAGCAGCCCTACAGATCTGTGAAGATGTTTTGGGGGTCTCAGTTCTCTATGGGAATGTAAACATGTTTTATTTTTATGATAATTAAAAAAAATCAACTCAAGAATATTACAGGGACTTTCCTGATGGTCTTGTGGTTAAGATTTTGCTTTTCAATGCAGGGGGTTGTGGATTCCATCCCTGGTTGGGGAGTTAAGATCCCACATGTCTCAAGGCCAAAAAACAAAAACAGAAAACAGAAGCGATATTGTAACAAATTCAATAAAGACTTTGTAAAACAGTGGTCCACATTTTAAAAAATTAAAAAAAAAAAAAGAATATTATAGATGATCTTGAAGATCTTATAACGAAGCACTGGCTGGCAATTTCAGTGGCCAGGCTGCATTTAAGTTTACATGTATTGCTGCTCCCTCCAACTTGACTGTGGGCTAATGTAGTGGACTATCTTTCTCTGCCCAGGTCCCTCTTCAGCTGCTGGGAAAGATGCTAAAAGGTAGCCCTTAGCTGTCAGTTGTTTGGGAGAGATTGTGTTGGTTGGATAAAACTGCTTCATGTGATGCTGGCAGAGGCCTCCTGTGGGCCTACAACTCAGCTTCTCCCTCTGCCTGTTTCTGCTCCATCCTGCTCCCTTTCTCAGGAGTGGTTCCCAAGAGCATTCCCTGACAACTTCAGCTAATCTTGACTCAGTCTGCTGCCCAGAGCCCCTAGCTGCTATAGTCAGTGGCTAAAAAGTTAACAAGTCAATGACATTCTCACCAGGTAAAGCCCAAATGACTTGTGTGATGTCGGTGGGTGGAGAACAGAGGGAGAAGTGAGTGAGGCCAGAGGACCAGAGCTAGTGCAAAGGTTCACCAAATCCCGAATGCCCACAGCAGGGTAGTCAGCATCAAATCTAGATCATGAACAGTCATTTAATTTCAGCAAAAGGCATCACCCACTGCACTAAAGCAATGCTCCTAATTAACATTTAAAAAGGTTTGTAGCTTTGTGTGTATTATTATTATTGTTATTTTGCTTTCATAGTCACGGGAGAGCTATAAGCATAGGGAGTTAATATCTAGTTATCTTTGTACATACTTAAATAATAATATGAAAATAATTATAATTTAACCCTAAGGGTTTATGAGCTTATATGTGCTTTTTAAAAGAGGTCCATACATTACTCCAGTTTGGAAATTCTCCAATTTTGCAACAACATGGTATGAAGAGCTTTTCAATTTTGGAGGCTCTGAGGTTTAACTGTGAAATCTTGGATATATTATTATGTGGGCCTTGATTTTATCTCTAAAATGGCCTAGTGAGATCTACTTTATAGGGTGCTTGCAAGATATAAATAAGCTATCATTGAATGTAGAATGCCTGCACAATTCCTGATAGTAAGTGCTTAATAAATGGCAACAGGCAGGAGAGGCCTAACAGTAAAGAAAGCACTTCTTTCCATGCCCTTTCCAAACTGGAGAAACTGCTATCTGCCTCCATCCCTGGAAGACAGCAAGAAGATCCAGTTTTAGGAAAGTGACTTCCAACAGGGAGTCAGAGTCAAATTTGTTTAAAAGCTAGCCAGCCAGCAAGCAGTGAATCCCAATGGCCTCAAGTGAAAGCCTAAAAAGAAAAAGCATGGTTTGAAAGGATACCTGCACCCTAATGTTCATAGCAGCAAGGTTCACAATAACCAAGACACGGAAGCAACCCAAATGTCAACTGACAGAGGAATGGGTAAAGGAGATGTGGTATTTATATACAATGGAATATTAGCTATAAAAAAGAATGAAATGCCGTTTGCAACAACATGGATGAACCTAGAGATTGTCATATTGGGGGAAGTATGTCAGACTGAGAAGATGAAATATCACTTATATATGGAATCTAAAAAAATGATACAAATGAACTTATTTATGAAACAGATTCACAGACTTACAGCAAACTTACAGTTACCAGGGGGGAGGAGGGAGTAAGGGACAGTCAGGGAGTTTGGGACTGACATGTGCACACTGCTGTATTTAAAATAGATAACCAACAAGGACCTACTGTATAGCACAGGGAACTCTGCTCAACATTAAGTAACAACCTAAATGTGAAAAGAATTTGCAAAAAAAAAAAAAAAAAAGATATATGTATATGTATAACTGAATCACTTTGCTTTATACCTGACACATAACATGGTTAGTTAACTACCCTCCAATATGCAGTAAAAAGGTATTTTCTGAAAAACATAAAAATATTCCCTAAAATAAAAAACAATAAAGCAAAGCTAAGAAGAGCTATGGCCTAGATTTTAATTCAGAGAATTTTACATTCAAGGACCACTCAATCAATGAAATAAATATTCCTGTGGTAGGCTAATTAATGGCCCCCCAAAATACCCAATTTCTAATCCTGGGAAACTTTAGATGCTGCTTTTTATTTCCGAAAGGACTTTGCAGATGTGATTAACGATCATGAGATGGGGAGATTTTTCTGGATTTACAGAGTGGGCCCTACATCTCCATGTCCTTCGGAGAGGGATGCACAGAGAGTTTGATTACAGAAGATGAGATGGCCATGTGAGGACAGAGGCGGAGACTGGGGTGATGTGGCCGTGAGCCAAGGGACGCCAGCAGCCACTGATATCCTAGAGAGGATGAAGAAGTTAAGTTGGCCAACACCATGATATCAAGGCTCATTTTGAACTTCTGACCTCCAGAACTGTAAGAGAATAAACGTGTGTTGTCTTAAGCCACTAAATTTATGGTAATTTATTACAACAACAATCAGAACTAATATAATTCCTATGGGCCCTACTTTGCCCTTTCAATTAGTGAGTCTAATGAAAATGGAACAACTAAGACCACTCAGTAGAAGGGAGGAGTGGAAGGGGCACAGTTGTTAGGTTTTAAACAGCTGATCTGAATCCTGTCTCTCCATATTCTGGCTCTGTGACCTCAAGCCCATCAGTCAGCTTTTCTGAGCCTCACTCCCCTCATTTCTAAAATGGGACTAATGTTAACTCACATTGTGAGGACTAAATATTTATGAACCATAAATTTATGTGAACAATTTTCATTATTATTGTTTTAGAAAAATCCAAAATGAAGATTGTAATCAAGATGCCACCTCTTTGGAAGATGGCCTGCTGCTGCTGCTGCTGCTAAGTCACTTCAGTCGTGTCCGACTCTGTGCGACCCCATAGATGGCAGCCCACCAGGCTCTGCCATCCCTGGGATTCTCCAGGCAAGAACACTGGAGTGGGTTGCCATTTCTTTCTCCAATGCATGAAAATGAAAAGTGAAAGTGAAGTCACTGAGTCATGCCCAACTCTCAGCGACCCCATGGACTGCAGCCTACCAGGCTCCTCTATCCATGGGATTTTCCAGGCAAGAGTACTAGAGTGGGGTGCCATTGCCTTCTCCGGGAAGATGGCCTAATGAAGCGTAAAAGGTACATCTAAGGATGTACATTGGATTTAGGCCAGGGCTTTAGAGCACAGTGCTGGAAAATCTCAGTTCTTAGACCTCTGTCTGTAGTTCCTGCTGAATCTCACCACTTGGCCCACCTGCAACTCCTTACTTTTACAAGCCAGGCTGAGTGTGGAGATATTGCCACTTAGATATCTCTCTGATGTGATGCTTTATTTTCTTGAAAAAGAAAATATCGATAATCCAATCATCTCTAACTATTGGGCAATTTTTCTGTACTTCTTGTTTCCTGAAGGATAAATCATGGAAATAATTCATTTCCATGTTCAGCTTGAAGCCGTAACAATAAAAACAACTATTACTTTTCAAACTCAAAACCACTCACACGTCTCCAGTCCATCTTCATGAGCATAGCACAATTTTCCAAAGCAGAAGGGAGAAAATAAATAGCTGAGAAGTTTGAAGCTGGATCCTGTCAACAGTTTTTTCTTTTTTAACCATTTGTAATTCAGTTGAGCATTTCTTTACTCAGGTAGGAAGGAAAGAATTGCTGTTTTGACACAAACTATGTGTAGTTTTCATATGAAAAACTTTTATAATGGGTTTTCCTTATTACAAAAGTGTGTTCATTGTAGATCATTTAGAAAATGGAGAAAGAGGGAAAGAATAATATAAAAACAACCAGTAATCCCACCACCCACTGATAACCACTGCTACTTTTTCCATTTTAAGCTGAAAAAATCCACTTCAGTGTGCTAAAGTGTGACATTTATGGAATCACCAAAGCAGCTTAGTTCCAATGATAATAGGAGNCAATCAGTCCTGGGTGTTCATTGGAAGGACTGATGTTGAAGTTGAAGCTCTAATACTTTGGCCACCTGATGTGAAACGCTGACTCATTGGAAAGGACCCTGATGCTGGGAAAGATTGAGGGTGGGAGGAGAAGGGGACGACAGAGGATGAGATGGTTGGATGGCATCATCGACTCGATGGACATTGGTTTGGGTGGACTCCAGGAGTTGGTGATGGACAGGGAGGCCTGGTATGCTGCGGTTCATGGCATTGCAAAGAGTCGGACACGACTGAGTGACTGAACTGAACTGAAGTGATCAGGATACCTGTCTCCCTACTGAATTGCTTATAGTTTCTAAGGTAGCTATGCTTTATATCAAGCTTTCATAGCTTTGCAAAAACAACCATCTCCTTGAGGTGTCTTTAGCCCTATCTCACCTAGATAATGCCTCCTTGTCCATTAGAATGGAGCTCAAGGCTTTAGTTTGGTGTAACTGCTCCTTCTCAAATAGAAAAAGGAGTACGTCAAGGCTGTATATTGTCAGCCTGCTTATTTAACTTATATGCAGAGTACATCATGAGAAACGCTGGGCTGGAGGAAGCACAAGCTGGAATCAAGATTGCCGGGAGAAATGTCACTGACCTCAGACATGCAGATGACATGCTTCCAGGGTATCCTATGTTGACTTCAGTCATGGGACCTACCTCACTGAACTGCATTTGTGGGCCTACGTGTGTGCTAAGTTGCTTCAGTCTGCAGTTACCCTTGTCCATATCAAGTATCCCTTCCTCCCACTTCCAATGCCTCCAGGGGGTGCAGCTGTGTCTTGTTGTTTAGTCGCTCAGTCTCTTTGTGATTCCATGAACTGTAGCATGCCAGTCTTCCCTGTTCTTCGCCATCTCCCTGAGTTTGCTCAAATTCACATCCATTGAGGCAGTGATGCCATCCAACCATCTCATCCTCTGTCACCCCCTTCTCTTCTTGCCCTCAGTCTTTTCTGACATCAGGGAATTTTCCAAAGAGTTGGCTCTTCACATCAGGTGGCCAAAGTACTGGAGCTTTAGCATCAGCATCAGTCCTGCCAGTGAATATTCAGGATTGTCATTCATTGGTATATCCCTCTATCTGCTTCTCTAGCCAAGATTTGGCACAAGAAGATAATAAATGTTTGTTTAATAAATGAACGAATAAGCAGCAGCTTCTAGAGCCTTCCAATAGGCTCCAACTGATCAAAACTTGATTTGCTTATAATATTCCTGCCACAAGTGGCTCAGAGAAATAAGGCAAATGACACCCAGAAAAAAGCTCTTCTCTGCCAGATCTCTTGCTGGACTGCAGCCAGAAAACAGAGCCCTTCATTTGTAACTAACTGCGGATCCTCAGTGTGCAGAAGGGAGCTCGTCTTCCCGATCCTTTTTTGTTACATTTAATCCTTGTCACCTAGCTCTTTGGTGATCCAGATAAGGTCAAGTGGCAGGCGAAGTGAAACAGAATATGCCACCCTGAAATATGCCTCTCTGGCATAAGGATTATTTTGAGCTCATTATTTTGAGAAACCACAGACATAGGAGCAGCTTTGAAAGCAGAGTAGAGGTTACACTTTTGTAAGAGAAATTTACATTAGAAAGGGAAGAGCGCCATTAAGAGAGATCACTTTTCCACCTGAGGACTGATGTGCAGGGCAGCACACATTCTGTTTACCATACCTCTCCTCTCCTCATCTTCCTGTGAGCTGTCTCGCTCCCCTTTGAAGGCCCCAGACCCTTATCCTTTTCCTTGGCTCAGGATAATAAATATATAAGCCTCAATTACCTGGCTGCCTTTTGAGTCTCAAATCTTTCTGGGGCCCCCGTTATGTAAGTACCCGTATACCCATGTTTGTGATTAAAATAGTTTCCCCCCCTCCCCGCCCTCTAATCTGTCTTTTATTATGTAAAAGGGGAGTCTCGGCGAAGAACCTAGAAAGGTAGAGTGAAAACTATTTCTCCTCCTTTGCAGAGAGGAGGAAATTCTTGGCTGGCTTTGAAAATTCTTGAGAAGCAAAGAAGAGAAAGCAGAAGGGAAAAAACTGTGTCTAGCATCGATACAGATTGGGATGGGGACTGGAGGTGAAAGTGGAGACTGGACCGAGGGAACTCACTTAATTTGCACATTCACAAAAGCCTCAGATTAGAGAGTCTGGCATGATCTCCAGAGTTAGAGATACACCAAAATAACTGAATGAAGAAGCTCTTCTTAAAACTTTTAACATTTCCCACTACTGACCAACCCCATCGATGGCGAAGTACAAATGAATATTTTTATAACTCTTGTAAATTATCTTGAGATTAACACAGTTCCATTGCATGAAAGTTTTGTATTAAAGCAATACTCCAATTTTATTAATCCTGTTATAGCATCTTCTCCACTTTCTAATATGCCAAGAGCTTTTATAAAAAATGGAGGTAATGACTTTCGAGTGGCCCTGGCTGTTTTGGAGAATCTGAGTGAGACCTCCACATCTTGGGTGGTAGTTTGAGTTTGAGGGATAAGTAAAGGCTGGTGGTACAATAATGGATCAGATTTAGCTGACTCATGAGAGTGGATTACATACATCTCTTTCCAACTCTGTGTTCAGCAACATCACACAAGTAACTTGATATTGGCTGCTGTGGGAGTATTTACACCATGGAAATCGGCAAACACTACAAACCAGGGTTTTCTCTTTCTCCAAAGAACCAACTGCTAATCATTTACTAGCNAGCTGACTCATGAGAGTGGATTACACACATCTCTTTCCAACTCTGTGTTCAGCAACATCACACAAGTAACTTGATATTGGCTGCTGTGGGAGTATTTACACCATGGAAATCGGCAAACACTACAAACCAGGGTTTTCTCTTTCTCCAAAGAACCAACTGCTAATCATTTACTAGCCCATCCTTGGTGGCAGCAGGCAGCCTTAAGCTGGAAGCCAGTGGTATTTTTCTGACCTAATGATGGTGAATATGAAGGAGGAAGAACTCAAGACACTCACTGGGTGTCAAGATACAGATCATGGGCAAGGGCTGTGTGTCAGTGCTCCCCGAACTGGTTGTGCTTCAGAATTCTCTGCAGACTTTCCCAGTCTACTGATGTTCAAGTCCGGCCTCAGAGCTACTGGATTCAAATCTCTGGGTGGGGCACAGAAGGTTTCTAAATGTTCTCAAAATGATTGTGATCAATGAAATGACATGTGGGGATCTTTGCTGTGTGTCTCAAGACCCTAAGGCACCACAAGAAGAAAAGGTGCAATGTCTGAGGACACAGATTTCCTAAACAGGTCTCCTGTCTCTTCACATAAGGCCTGTGTCACCTGTCATAGTTCGATGGGATCTGGGTTATGATGGTGACGAAGAGAATGATACAGGGCCTGAACAAGGAAGAGATTGGAATGTTATGAGGAAAGTGTGCTTTGGAAAGATTTTTTTTTTTTTTGAGTGCTTACATAAAGCTTTGCCAGACGTATTCCTCTCGAGTTTAGTCCACTGTATCACCTGCTACTGAGTTCCTGATGGACTTCACAGGGTAATAAAATATCTTATGAGGCCGATGTAACTCCAGTTCCCATTGCAGCTGAAAGTAATCTTAGTCCCAGCAAAAACTGCTGACTTGGGTTGGAGAAGACAGTGATCTCAAGGCCAAAATCTTCAATGAGGGCTGGCAGTGACCAGAAGGTTGGTAGGTAGCAGAGACCAAGGGAACAGAGGCTGGATGTCAGGAGCCTTAAAGGAACATGTTTTTTTACATAAAGTGGGATGTGAGGAGGTGATGGAAACAAGATAAAGCCTGACCCGTCCTTCTGCTTTGAGTCATGTAGGATGCAGGGGGACAAATGGCCTTCCCTTGGGAGGCTGGGAAGGTGCATATAGAGACCAGGTTTTTTATTAGGGGGAGACGGAGGGAGAGTTGTGTGGTGAGGTTATGGATGTAAAGGAGCTCTGGAGGACACATTAGGACCATCCAGATATTTCCCACTGCTCGAAAATGTCAGGAGGTCTCCCCAGAGTGGGATCTGGATTTCTCCACCATGGTTGTCCTGCTATATATATTGTATATCAGTTGCATCATTTATCACACTGCATTGTAATTTTTAAAAACTGGGTTTATGTTCTATGTCCAAGTTTCAGGTGTGGTGAAAACAGTCTAGGTCTTGAAATGTGACAGGCCTAGGTTTGAATTCCAATTCTTTTTTTCTAGCTGTGAAATTTTTGGCAAGTCATTTCACCTGTCTGATCTTTATTCATATATAAAATGAGTACAGTGACTCTATCTACTTTTGAGTTGCAATGGAGAATAAATCAGATATTGTCTGGAAGATTCCACTCTATTGTCTGAGATACAATAGGCTCCAAGAATACTTAGCCCTCCCTCCTTGACTAAATCATCTTTGGTTCTTCATGGTCTAACACCATTCATGGTTTCATGAAGGTGCACAAAATGTGTTGGTAGATTATGAGCTGGTTAAAGGAATGAATGGGTAAGTGAATAAAGGAATTAATTAATTAATGCTAATTTTAAGAAAGATAGGTTATTGCAAACATTGAAAGTTGAAAGGACTCATCCATGGCGGAAAGAACTTCTCTTGCAATTCAAGTATTTAGCCCAGGCCAGATCCTCTGTCCTGTTTTGAGGTCAGGGCCATTCCTTTGTCCTGACCTTGGCATAATGAGCCATGAAAAGCTTGTAGCTTTTTTTTTTCTATTTTAATCCTTCTCTCCATTTAATGGGCTATATTTCCTCTGGAAACAGTAGGGTGAACATCACCAAGATAATGGGTAATAACATTAACACCACTGGCATGATCCAGATATTATTCAATTAAAGTAATAACTCCTAATGCAGGATGAATTGTTTTTATCTTGAAAATCTAATTCAGCCATCAGCTCACCATCATATTCAGATGACAGAAATTACCTTTAAGTCATAGATCTGTAATGTGATATTGAAATGGAATTCTAATTATATTTTATGATGTTATATTATAGATGTTTTTAAGGTCAGAGTGTATAGCTTGTTATGTTTTCATTTCCTATCCCAGGCAATTTAAAATCCTTTTCACATATAAAATGAACAAAACTTAGAAAATTTGGGGAGCAAAATCATTTCAAAGAAGTGCTTAAAACAACCTATCAGTGTCACCTTTGTGAAGGTAATAATAAAAAAGACTATCATTGTTAATTAACTTTAATACTGCCTTCTGAAGACAGATGCAGAAGAACAGTCACCTTCCCATAGCGGAATTCAAGAGTTTTGCCACCTAGGATGTTGGCTGGACCATGTCCAGAGTATACCTTGCCTTTCCTGGCCCAGAACCTTTAATTTTGGTGGTATGTGCAGAGGGTATCAACCAGAGGAAATGGTTCCTACTACCCAAATTGTCAAGATGTAGAAGAAATACTCAACAGTGAGAAGTAGGAGAGTCAAGTGGACTTCATGTATCTATGAGGGCTTGGGTCTGAGCCACCAGGCCTGGGTCGGGAAGATCCCCTGGAGAAGGGAATGGCAACCCTCTCCAGTATTCTTGTCTGGAGAATTCCAAGGACAGAGGAGTCAGGCTGGCTACAATCCATGGGGCTGCAAAGAGTCGGACACAATTCATATACACACTGACACATGAGTGCTTTGGTGGCACAACATCCATATGTTGTCAAGCCTTTTTGAGAAGCCATAATCTTAACAGAATATGAAAAAGAAAAAAGATATGACACTGAAAGATGAAGTTCCCAGGTCAGTTCAGTTCAGTTGATCAGCTGTGTCCAGCTCTTTGAGACCCCATGAACTGCAGCAGCTTGCTCAAACTCATGTCCATAGAGTTGGTGATGCCATCCAACTATCTCATCCTCTGTCCTCTTCTCTTCCTGCCTTCAATTTTCCCAGCATCAGGGTCTTTATCAATGAGTCAGTTCTTCACATCAGGTGTCCAAGTGTTGGAGTTTCAGCTTCAGCATCAGTCCTTCCAATGAATATTCAGGACTGATTTTCTTTAGGATTGACTGGTTTAATCTCCTTGTGGTTCAAGCAATTCTCAAAAGTTTTCTCCAACACCACAGCTCAAAAGCATCAGTTCTTTGCTGCTCAGCTTTCTTTCTTTCTCACATCTCATGGATGTGAGATGTCCATATCTCACATCCATGCATGACTACTGGAAAAANTCTTTAGGATTGACTGGTTTAATCTCCTTGTGGTTCAAGCAATTCTCAAAAGTTTTCTCCAACACCACAGCTCAAAAGCATCAGTTCTTTGCTGCTCAGCTTTCTTTCTTTCTCACATCTCATGGATGTGAGATGTCCATATCTCACATCCATGCATGACTACTGGAAAAACCATAGCTTAGACTAGATTGACCTCTGTTGGCAAAGTAATGTCTCTGCTTATTAACATGCTGTCTAGGTTGGTCATAGCTTTTCTTATAAGGAGTATCTTTTAATTTCATGGCTTTAGTTACCATCTGCAGTGATTTTGGAGCTCAGAAAAATAGTTTCTCACTGTTTCCATTGTTTCCCCATCGATTTGCCATGAAGTGATGCTAGTGGGGGTGATGGAATTCCAGTTGAGCTATTTCAAATCCTGAAAGATGATGCTGTGAAAGTGCTGNGGTGCTCAGCTTTCTTTATAGTCCAACTCTCACATCCATGCATGACTACTGGAAAAACCATAGCTTTGACAAGATGGACCTTTGTCAGCAATGTAATGTCTCTGCTTTCTAATATGCTGTCTAGGTTGGTCATAACTTTTCTTCCTAGGAGGAAGTGTCTTTATTTCATGGCTGCAGTCACCATCTTTTTGGAGCCCCCCAAAATAAAGTCTGTCACTATTTCCATTGTTTCCTCATCTATTTGCCATGAAATGAGACCAGAAGCCATGATCTTAGTTTTCTGAATGTTGAGCTTTAAGCCAACTTTTTCATGCTTCTCTTTCACTTTCATCAAGAGGCTCTTTAGTTCTTCACTTTCTGCCATAAGGGTGGTATTATCTGCATATCTGAGGTTTTTGATATTTCTCCCTGCAATCTTAANTTTGAGTGAACTCTGGGAGTTGGTGATGGACAGGGAGGCCTGGCGTGCTGCAGTTGATGAGGTCGCAAAGAGTCGGACACGACTGAGCAACTGAACTGAAGGGATCAGATGCCATGATCTTCATTTTCTGAATGTTGAGTTTTAAGTTAGCTTTTTCACTCTCCTAATTTCACTTTCATCAAGAGGCTCTTTAGTTTCTGTTTGCTTTCTGCCATTAGGGTGGTGTCATCTGCATATCTGATGACCCAGGTCAGTAGGTGCCCAATATACTACTGGAGAAGAGTGGAGAAATAGCTCCAGAAGGAATGAAAAGGCAGAGACAAAGTGGAAACAGTGTCCAGTTGTGGATGTGTCTGGTGGTGAAAGTAAAGTCTGATGCTATAAAGAACAATACTGCATAGGAATTTGGAATGTTNACCCAGGTCAGTAGGTGCCCAGTATACTACTGGAGAAGAGTGGAGAAATAGCTCCAGAAGGAATGAAAAGGCAGAGACAAAGTGGAAACAGTGTCCAGTTGTGGATGTGTCTGGTGGTGAAAGTAAAGTCTGATGCTATAAAGAACAATACTGCATAGGAATTTGGAATGTTAGGTCCATGAATCAAGGTAAATTGGAAGTGGTCAAACAAGAGATGGCAAGAGTGAACATCAATATTTTAGGAATCAGTGAACTAAAATGGACTGGAATGGGGGAATTTAATCCATATGATCATTCTATCTACTACTGTGGGCAAGAATCCCTTAGAATAAATGGAGTAACCCTCATAGTCAACAAAAGAGTCTGAAATGCAATACCTGGGTACAATTTCAAAAATGACAGAATGATTTCTGTTCGTTTCCAAGGCAAACCATTCAATATCACAGTAATCCAAGTCTATGCCCCAGACACTAATACCAAAGAAGCTGAAGTTGAATGGTTCTATGAAGACCTACAAGACCTTCTAGAATGAACACCCCCCAAAAGATGTCCTTTTCGTCATAGGGGACTGGAATGCAAAACTAGGAATTCAAGAGATACCAGGAGTAACAGACAAGTTTGACCTTAGAGTACAGAACGAAGCAGGGCAAAGGTGAACAGAGTTTTGCCAAGAGAATGCACTGGTCATAGCAAACACCCTCTTCCAACAACACAAGAGAAGACTCTACACATGGAAATGGACACCACCAGATGGTCAATACTGAAATCAGATTGATTATATTCTTTGCAGCCAAAGATAGAGAAGTTCTATACAGTCAGCAAAAACAAGACCAAGAGCTGACTGGCTCAGGTGATGATCTCCTTATTGCAAAATTCAGACTTAAATTGAAGAAAGTAGGGAAAACCACTAGGTCATAAGCAAAGTAATGCTCAAATTTCTCCAAGCCAGGCTTCAACAGTATGTGAACTGAAAAATTCCAGATGTTCAAGCTGGATTTACAAAAGGCAGAGGAACAGAGATCAAATTGCCAAAATCTGTTGAATCACAGAGAAAACAGGAGAATTCCAGAAAGACATCTACTTCTGCCTCATTGACTACACTAAAGCCTTTGACTGGGTCGATCACAACAAACTGTGGAAAATTCTTAAAGAGATGGGAATCCCAGGCCACCTTACCTGCCTCCTGAGAAACCTGTATGGGGGTCAAAAAGTTAGAATGGGACATGGAAAAACAGACTGGTTCAAAACTGGAAAAGGAGTACATCCAGGCTATATATTGTTACCCTGCTGATTTAACTTATATGCAGAGTACATCATGGATAATGCCAGGCTGGATGAAGCACAAGTTGGAATCAAGATTGCCAGGAGAACTATCAATAACCTCAGTTATGCAGATGATATCACCCTTATGGCAGAAAGTGAAGAGGAACTAAAGAGCCTCTTGATGAAAGTAAAAGAGGAGAGTGAAAAAGTTGGCTTTAAACTCAGCATTCAGGAAACTAAGTTCATGGCATCTAGTCCCATCACTTCATGGCAAATAGATGGGGAAACAATAGAAACAGTGACAGACTTTATTTTCTTGGGTTCCAAAATCACTACAGATGGTGACTGCAGCCACGAAATGAAGACACTTTCTCCTTGGTAGAAAAGCTATGACAAACGTCAACAGTGTATTAAAAAGCTAAGACATTACTTTGTCAACAAAGGCCCATATAGTCAAAGTTATGTTTTTTGCAGTAGTCACGTGTGGATGTGAGAGATGGACTATAAAGAAGGCTGAGCACCAAAGAACGGATGCTTTGGAACTGTGGTGTTGGAGAAGACGCTTGAGAGTCCCCTTGAACTGCAAGGAGATCAGACCAGTCAATCCTAAAGGTAATCAGTCCTCAATATTCTTTGGAATGACTGATGCTGAAGCTCCAATACTTTGGCTACCTGATGTGAAGAACCGACTGATTGGAAAAGACCCTGATGCTGGGAAAGATTGAAGGCAGGAGGAGAAAGGGATGACAGAGGATGAGATGGTTGGATGGCATCACCAAGTCCATGCACATGAGTTTGAGCAAGCTGCAGGAGATGGTGAAGGACAGGGAAGCCTGGCATGCTTCAGTACACGGTCTCACAAAGAATCAGACATGACTGAGCAACTTTACATCTTAACAGAATTTTGCCTGGGAAGTAGGTAGTTGAAGCAAGGGGGTATAGCCAAATGGTTTTAATGGACAGAGTCATGGAGCTCTTTTAGTCAAATGTGTTCACCTCCATTAGAAGGACAGACTTGCTTTGTAGTAGCCATCATGTCAGCTGGCTACTCTTTTAAGGCAAGCAGACTCTCACAAATTCCTCCTCTTTAACCACTGTCTTTCTAGAGGCCATGCTAGAAACTCCCTCTTATCTACGTCTTCCTTCAGCCAGGCTGCAATGCTATACAAATAGGTGGCACCTCTACAATACATATTTGACTTTCAAGGACACCTCCCAGTTGTGATGATTGGAATTTGGTCATCACCCGCTCACAAGCAAATCTCAGGGATCCTTCTGTGCTGGTTCTGAACTCTTTCAGCTCTTACGGGGTGCCTGCCTGCTCTCAGACAGTGGTCCCTCGCCTTGCCTGATACATACTGTCCATCCTTTCAATTAGGCAGAGAGGCTAGGACTTGGATAGCTTTGCCTTCACAGTCTGAATTTAACTGTTAAAGTTTTCTAGCAAAAGATGAATTTTCCTGCTGTTTTTCAATAAAGTTGAACGCGACCATAAAAGGTAGGAACATTGCAGTGACAAAGAAATAGGAAGGTGCCATAAATTGATGTGTCAAAGAAATCTGTATTTATTTGGGTTCTTCCAAGGGAGCTAGATAAAGTGGCATCCAGCACAGATGGCAGTGAGTTGGGGACAGGCTTGGGAGCAGGGTAACTCTGCACCCACACAGCAGGGAAAGCCCTAGGAGGTGGGAACGATTCAGGGAAAGCCCCAGGGGAGGGCAGCTTCCTCTTCAGCTGAGATGGGGCTCCGTTGCCACCCTTCCCACCTGGTGCTTCGTTCATTTCCCACAGCCCAGAGCAGAATTCAGCCTTCCGCTGTTGAGAAACAGCACAGTTATTCTATCCAAACTGTCAACAGACAGAGCTCATTTCCACCTCGCCTGCAACTGGGTTTGCAGTTTGCTTTGCTGGGCTGTTCCTAATCTGTCCTAAGACCATCACACAGCCTTCCTTGTGGCACTGAACTGAGCCAATGGATGGAGGAGGCATGGCTTGCATCACATTTCACAGGTCCCTAGGCAGTCCTGTTGCCCACTTGTCACCAGGGCCAGGAATATATTGGCTGCCAGGCCATGCCTAGCACCCGAATGCTCCTGGAACAAATGTCAGTCTGATCCAGGACTGACACCTCACTTATTTCCCACCCACTTATTAGGTGTCTATGTGGGCCAGGTGCTGGGAACACAGAGATGATTAAGACACTGTGGTTCCTGCCCTCAAGGAGCTCGTATTTTATCAGGGGGACAGACGGCACACATGATGACAAGTCCGAGAGATACGAACCCCTGAGGCCACGGCACAGGAAGAAGGAAGCATTCATTCTTTCTGAAGTGGCTGAGTTCCCACCAGCTATTTCACACACTGCTTGACAGAGACAGGAAGCAGACCCTCTGGGGGAAGAAGAGAGAACCTGGGAGGGAGAAGGGTGTCAAATAATTGGCTTTCCCAAGTACTCCCTTCCATTTCCTTGTAAGGAATGGTTCTCAGAGACATACGTGTCACAGATGGGACTAAGTTAGGAAGACTCTGGGGCTATCATCAAACAAAACCTAAGAGGGCACCTCTGTGTGTGTTTCAGCACAAATTACTAGCTGTAGTGCAATGTGGATGAGAAATATCACATTTTCCATTTCTTGAACATCTAGGCTAGGGGTTTGCAAGCTGTAGTGTATGTTAGAGTCACCAGGGGGCTTGTTAAAACAGATTGCTGGACAGCTGTCCCCCAAATTTCTGACTCAGTGGGTTTGGGGTGGGGCCTTGGGAGAATCTGCATTTCTAACAAGTGCCCAAGGGCCAACCACTGACCTAGATAGTACCTGTCACATAAGAATAAATGGAAGTTATGAATGGTATTAGGCACTGTGCTTAGCGCTATACATACACTAGCTAACTTAATCCTCATAATAGCACTATATTGCAGAAATTATACTATATCATTTTGTTATACACGAGAAAAGGGAGACTCATAGATCTCAATATTTACCTAGGGCTACAGAACTAATAAGTGGCAGGGATGAGATGTAAACCTCAGCATTTTTGAGTGGAGAACTCATGTTTTTCTGTCAGTTTATTCTCCCTCTTAACTAGAGAAATGTTTTTTCTTCCTTTTTTTAATATATAGAAACTAAACAGATTTGACTATAAATAAGTGAATTCTAGAGTCGTAATACCCTTATTCCATTTCAAATACATCCTCAAATATATTATTATAATTGTACCGCAAGAGACAGTGACAAGACCATTTATTTCTTGCAAATAGTTGTGAAAATATTTGAGAGAGTGTGAGCTGGCAGTGCCTTGAGCCCAAGGACCCTCCTAAGCCAGCAGCCATCAATCCTCTTTTAAAACTAATGGAACATATTTTGTTAAATAAAAGTATTTTCAGAAGCACAATATATACGCAGACAAGAACTTTCAGTCTTATGAAACAGGTGGTGGTGCTGGCAGAAATGAGCACTTGAGCACTGCGGGCAGAAACTGAGATCTCTTCTCACAGAAGCATCAGCTCTGATACATACAAACAAGAGAATCATCCACCTGCTTTGTAGGATGCAAAAGTGGATCTGTGAGTTGCTCAGAAGCAGCAAGAAGGCAGAAGCAACCCCAGTGAACACCCCGGACACATGTCCCCTTCTCCTAGGAAGTGCTTTACCAATACTCTAGAGAGGTGGGGTTGGTTGGTTAGATGGGGTTGTGGAGAGGCAGCCTCATAGGAATGACTTTAGCACTAGTTAGATCTGCTTCATATTTATGGTTGATAAACTGTTTAGTGAGCTACTTAGTTCATTTCTTGTCAACTAATTCTTCTGCAGTCTCTGTGAAGTTGAGCAGGATATCACATCAGATATTTCTAAAGAACAGGGCTCACCACCAAGCAAGCCCAACTGATAATGACCATTTCTAGGCAATAAGAGATTCATGTAAGTAGCCACTCCTCATAGGGGTAGTCTCTACACATTATTTGCTTCTGCTTGGAGGAGTGGCTCAGTTCTTACAGTGTGTTCAAAGTTTCCTGTGACTCACTACCCAGGTTGGATAAGAAGACCCTCTGTACATATGGACTTCCTTGGTGGCTCAGCAGTAAAGAATCCACCTGCCAATGCAGGAGATTCAGGAGACTTGGGTTCAATCCCTGGGTTGGGGAGGTCTTCTGGAGAAGGAAAGGACAACCCACTCCAGTATTCTTGCCTCAGAAATCCCATGAACAGAGAAGCCTGGTGGGTTATAGTCCATGGGGTCACAAAGAGTTGGACATGACTGAGCAACTAAACACCATACTGTACTTATAGGACTGAGTCATAAACCACCTCCAGATATTAACTTTATTATTTAGAACTGAATCTCATCCACCATCACCTATTTCTACTTGAGCCATCAAGAGATACCAAGAACCAACCAATACTCATGCCCTCTGTCTTCCATATGGTAATAACTTGTAGTCAGGTGTGGCCATGTGGCTAACATTTAGCCAATGTGATACAAACTTTTGGATCACTTTTTTTTTTTTGTGGATTAAGTTTTATCTGGGGCAAAATGAGGACTGCAGCCCATGAGGCAGCACCTCAGGTGGCTCTGAGAAATTGCTCCAAAAAGGAAGTGGTGTAAGGTCAATATATAAGATTTTAGTGAAGTGGAATTCAATGAAATCAAACGCTTACTTTACAAGAGGTTTTCTGGTAGCCACGAAGATCTGATGTTATCATGAAGGGATTTAGCACGTTTCTAGATATTAGGAGATGCAAGGATTGAAAATGAAAGTGTTAGTTACTCAGTTGTGTACAACTCTTTTCTACCCCGTGGACTGTAGCCTGTCAGGCTCCTTGTAGGGATCATAAAATCTGTTTCTGAAAATATCCAGCTATCTAAATACCTGTCCCACCAGATTCCCTGGAGCACAGAGTGCCTCTCTCCACCCTGAACTCCCTCAAGGGGTGTTGGAGATCAACAGATGTAGCAGCACAAGGTTCAGTCTCCACAGAGGCAGATGGCAAATGCCCTTGTTGTTCCGTCATTGGCAATGCTCTAAGTGCCAATTTGTAGTTGACAGGGCCCCCTTGAGGTCATAAATTCTACCGTACTTGGGGAGGCATTTCATAATCATTTTGTCCCAAGTTGCTAGGAAGGCTCATTCCCAGTTCTGAAGAAGGTTTCTGCTGACAGGCCATTCAGTATGCTATTAATTGACGAGGTCTTCATAGTCAAAGATCTCTGGATACCTGTCTTCTAGTTACGGTCCAGGAAAATATTCACTCTCATTGCATCTTCCCATATCTGGAGTCACACTATTACAATCATTGATCACGTATCGAGCTATACATTTGATCAACAGCTTCAAGTCTAGTTATTGTTTCCATTGGAGGCTCAGTCATACACTTGGTAATAAGAGAGACAATACTCTTGTAAAACAGGTAAACTACAAACAATATAGCTAACAACATTAGTGGAATTATAAGTAAATATTTCAGCTGTGAGCCTCCCACACCAAATCAGTTTTTAAAAAAGGCCATCAAGACTAGGGAATGGATCACTTAAGGAGGAAATCTGATTTCTCCTATGGTTCACCATGTGTGTTACATTAAAGGATTCATCAGGTATGAAAACACAGCATTCAGTTTGAATTATGGAAGAGGTACCTCCCTGAGATGCTGCAAGGATGCCAAGGGCCATGTGGTTTTTTAGCACTGCTTTTCTCATCATAGAGATCTCAGAGTTCAGTAAACTAACAGCCTGGTTACTATCATTTGAAACTTATTGAGTGAAAGTTGTTAAGGCTTCACTATGGCCAATTCATCCTCCAATCCCAATGAAGACAAAAAATAGCTGCTAAATTGTCATACCAGTAGAATACACATGTCTTGACTCATTGAGCTCACCTCAATGTTAGATTGGCTAGAGTTACCTCTAATTGGCTGCATATATGACCTTGAGTTCACAGGAATCCCAGGCTGTACCTTTCTATCAGGAATAGATAGAATAGGACTGAATTCTCTTCTAAAATAAACTTCCTACAAGGTATCTAATCAGAGCCCTGGAGGGGAGAAATTCAACAACTTCTGGTAACCCAGAAGTACTAGACACAGGTAATTGGCCACAAACCCAACTGGATCATCTTTTAAAAGAAGCTGTTGCCCTCTGTTTTCATTCCCCTCTTCATTTCCTGCTGCTTAGGAAGAAATAACAACTAGAGCACCTGTCCTGGACCCAGATGTGGGAGCCATGTGCAGAGGTTGGTGGAGACAGACCACTAACGTTGTGTTACTCATCATTGTGACTGTTATGTGTGAGGGAAGAAAACTTCTATCTGATTTAAATCTGCATATCTTTGGTCTCTTTATTACAACAGCTTAGGTTTTATCTTATGTGTGGACCCACGATGATCATCAGTTCCCCACTGTTCCCATAAGATGTGGGGGTCTGCTCCCCTCCTCTTGAATATAGGGGTATTTGTGATGTCTTTGGCCCATTTCTCAGCCCACGCCTTAAGAAACAGGCAGCTTCTACTTTCTGTCTTTTGGAACACCCTTTTGGAAACCCTGAACTACTCATGTAAGAGGTTTGACTCCCTGAGACCACCACTCTAGAGGCCACGTGCAGGCACTGTAGCTGACAGTCTCAGGCTTCCAAAAACCCCTCCAGGGCCCCAGACATATGCAGGGTACCATCTTGGACTCTTTAGACCAGCCTATTTGTTGACTGAAAATCATGAATAACCTGATCAAGAGTACTCTGAGCAGAAGAAATTAGCCAGGTTGTCATGAGGAAGACAATGTGTGGGAACTGTGTGACCTTGTGGCTCTGAAGAGAGCCATTGGCGACACTTTAAAAATGGAATTATTTATAATAACCAAGATATGGAAGCAATCTAAGTGTCTATCAACAGATGAATGGACATGGTGTGGTAGTTGTTCAGTCACCCAGTTGTGTCCGACTCTTTGCGACCCCATGGACAGCAGCACACCAGGCCTCTCTGTCCCTCACCATCTCCCAAAGTTTGCCCAAGTTCATGTTCATTGCACTGGTGATGCCATCCAGCCATCTCATCCTGACATCCTCTTCTCCTTCTGCCCTCAATCTTTCCCAGTATCAGTGACTGTTCCAAAGAGTCAGGTGGTAGTATCAGAGAGCAAAATACTGGAGTTTCAGCTTCAGCCTCAGTACATCCCATGAGTATTCAGGGTTGATTTTCCTTCAGATTGACTGGTTTGATCTCCTTGCAGTCCAAGGGACTCTCAGGAGTCTTCTCCAGAACCACAGTTTGAAGGTATCAGTTCTTTGGTGCTCCACCTTCTTTATGGTCCAAGTCTCAAAACCATGTGACCACTGGGAAGACCATAGCCTTGACTATATGGGCCTTTGTGAGCAGAGCAATCTCTTTGGTTTTCAACACACTATCTAGATTTGTCATAGCTTTCCTGCCAAGAAGCAAATGTCTTCTGATTTCATGGTTGCAGTCAGCACCCATAGTGAGTTTAGAGCCCAAGAAGAGGAAAATCTGTCACTACTTGACATTTCTGCCCCCTCTATTTGCCATGAAATAATGCGGCTAGATGTCATAATCTTAGTTTTTTTCTTTTTTTTTTAATATTTAGTTTTAAGCTGGCTCTTTCACTCTCCTCCTTCAACCTCATCAAGAGGCTCTTTAGTTTCTCTTCACTTTCTGCCATTAGAGTGGTATCATCTGTGTATCTGAGGTTGTTGATGTTTCTCCCACTTATCTTGATTCCAGCATGTAACTTTTCCAGCCTGGCATTTCTCACGATGTGCTCAGCGTATAGATTAAACAAACAGAGTGACAGCAGACATCCCTGCTGCACTCCTTTCTCAATCTTGTACCAATCAGTTGTTCATACAGGGTTCTAACTGTTGCTTCTTGACCTACATACAGTTTTCTCAGGAGACAGATAAGACGGTCTGGTATTCCCATCTCTTTAAGAGCTTGCCACAATTTATTATGATCCCCTCAGTCAAAGATTTTGGCCTCGCAGATGAAACAGAGGTAGATGTTTTTCTGGAATTCCCTAGCTTTCTCTATGATCCAGCGAATCTTGGCAATTTGACCGCTGGTTCCTCTTCCTTTTTGAAACCCAGCTTAGACATATGGAAGTTCTTGGTTTGCATCATGCTGAAGCCTAGCATGCAAGATTTTAAGCACGACCTTACTAGCATGGAAGATGAGTGTGACTGTCCGAGGCTAGCACATTCTTTAGTATTATCCTTCTTGGGAATTAGGGTGAAGATTGACCTTTTCCAGTCTTGTGACCACTGCTGGGTCTTCTAGATTTGCTGATGTATTGAATACAGCACCTTGATGGCATCATCCTTTAGGGTTTTGAATAGCTCTACTGGAATTCTGTCGCATCCACTAGCTTTATTAACAGCTGTGCTTTCTCAGGCCAGTTTGACTTCGCTGTCCAGAATATCTGGCTCTGGGTGGCTGACCACAGAATATCTGGCTCTGGGTGGCTGATCTGGTTTATTTAGATCTTTTTTGTACAGTTCTTCCATGTATATTTTCCATCTCTTCTTGATCTCTTCAGCATCTACTTGGTCCCTACTGTTTTTGTCTTTATTGTACCCATCTTTAGGCAAAATGTTCCCTTGACATATCCAATTTTCCAGAAAAGATCTCTAGTCTTTCCCCCTCTGTTGTTTTCTTCTAGTTTTATACACTGTTCGTTGAGGAAGGACTTCTTGTCTCTCCATGCTGTTCTTTGAAAATCTGCATTTAGTTGGATGTATCTTTCCCTTTCTCTCTTGCTTTTTGCTTCTCTTCTTTCTTTAGCTATTTGTAAGGCCTCCTCAGATAACCACTTTCCTTTCTTGCTTTTGTTTTTCTTTGGGATGGTTTTGTTTGCTGCCTCCTGTACATGTTATGGGCCTCCATCCATAGTTCTTCAGGCATACTATTTACAAGTTCTAATCCCTTGAATCTATTCATTACCTCAGTGGCACCCCACTCCAGNCAGTCTATGGGACTGTAGAGACTCAGACACAACTGAGTGACTAACACTTTCACATATACCACTATATATATATGAAGTTTTGCCATTTTCAATAACATGAGTGGACTTAGAGGGTATTATGCTTAGTGAAATGTTAGACAGAGAAACACAAATACTATATGTCATCACTTATATGGAGAATCTAAAAAAATAAAACAAACTAGCGAATATAATAAAACAGAAACAGGTTCACAAATATAGACAACAAACTAGCGGTTACCAGTGGAAAGAGGGAAAGGGGAGGGGCAATAGAGGGGTAGGAGATTATAGGTACAAACTATGCTGTTGTACTACAAGGATATATTGTACAGTACAGGGAATATAGTGAAAACTTTATAATAACTATAAGTAGGGTACTGGCTTTAAAAATTGTGAATCACTATGTTGTACACCTAAAACTTATATAATATCATAAATTAACTATACTGCAATTTAAAAAATGGCAGAGTGGAAAGATGTAAGTGTCCTAGTCTCTGATGGCATCGATGAACCCGTTTTATTACCTGTCTCCAGATTTCTCACTTAGTATGCTGTGCATGTGTGCACTCGGTCGTGTCTGACTCTTTGAAGCCCCATGGACTGTAGCCCACCAGGCTCCTCTGCCCACGGAATTTTCTGAGCAAAAATACTGGAGTGGGGTACCATTTCCTATTCCAGGGGATCTTCCCACCCCAGGGATCAAACCTGCATCTCCTGTGTCTCCTGCATTGGTAGGCAGATTCTTTACCGCTAGTGCCACCTGGGAAGCCCCCTCGCTTAGTGAGATACTATAGATCCATAGTGTTTAAGCCACTCCCAGTTAAGTTTTGTTACTTATCGGTGATGGCATTCTAAAAAACATATCTCCCCACATCCTAACTCTGAGAAGGAGTTTGTTACAGGGACAAGAGGATTTGGCTAGGCTTGAAGCTATACTCTGACTTCTTCAATAAAATTGCCAGTTGGGGATGATGCAAGGGTTCGACCACCATGACTGATTTATCCTGAGCTAGTCTTCTGAGGTTCTCTTAGAACTTCAGGCACAACCTCCAGTTATTCCAGCCTGGTGAGTGGCGGAGAAGATGGAATTCCGTGGCACACCATCTCACCTGCTTCCCCTTCCTCTCCCTTCATCTCACCTGGGGCCAGAGAGTGAAGGAGAAGCTGGACTCTGCCCCCATGACTCCTGGGTGGTAGTGAAGGGAGTTCTTCCAGTGTCTTCCTCAGTGTAAGGGTGGTCTGGCTAGGGATTGGGGCTCTAAGGGGAGAGGACTGGAGCTGACATTTCTTCCCTCAAGACAACATGGAAGACAAAGCCAAAACTCAAGGAAGAGCACAGAACCAAAACGTCAACAAGATCAGCTTTAAGCCAAACTTTGGAATTCGTCACATTGAGAAGGGCCAGAGGCCATCTAGGAGAGAGGACCCGGGGCTGGAAAATGCAACGAGGGGTAGGCAAGCCAACACAGGTGAACCAGACACGCGTTTGTGCCAGCAGAATAGCTGAGGACAGCTGCTAGAGTTTGCTGACATCTGGGGCATGGGTGCATTGGGAGGCTCTCCTAAAAGTATCTGAGGTAACATCTGCTCCTAGGAAGCCCATTTATGCTCCAAAATCCAATCTAAATGCAATCTGATCATGAAGTCCTTGCAGATCCATCCAATGGGTCTGTGCTCTTCCAGGGTGTGGCTTATAACCTAATGATTGCATTTACTTCAATTTTCATTGCATTATAGCCAGTCAATTATTTGGCCATTTCCTCAATTGGATGGAAGGACTTCTGAAGGCAGGGACTATTCCTTAATTCTTCCCTCATAGCCTATGCCACAGTGCTTTGTACTTAGAAAGTGATTAATAAATTTCTTTTAATTACTATTGTTAACCTTTTGGCTTTTTTTGTATGTGTGTTGACATATATAAACAGATTAGCAATGTTTTTTTAGTAGTACATTTTTTCTAAATGACAGAATAAACAGAGAAATTCATCACCAAGGCGCCAAGATAAATCTTAAGCAGAAGAGTTAAACATATTTAAGAAAAAAGAGGATAGGAAACAAGAGAGGGATTCGGAGGCTGAAAATTTCTCTGCCTTAGAAAACAGCTTCAGGCAAATGAATGCCCTCTGAAAACGTTATGGGCCTTTTTGCACAAAGTGGTTTCTGATCATTTCCCTACAGTGTCTCTCTTATTTGGACACAGAGTTTCATTTATTAATCAAACATAATTGGGCTTCATTTCAGAAGGATGAACAAAGCCTGTTCTGTGGTCCTATTCAAAAACTGGGTTTAGTCTGGGTCACAGTGTTTGTCAGCGTCTGTTTCCAGGCCCTGAGGGGTTAGATGCTGCAGCAGGACAATTGGGGCTCCGTTGGTCAATTTCCTACTCCCCAGAGCCCTTGAAAGGGCCCCTCCTCGGCTTTGGAGCCCGTGTTCATTGACTCTGAATATAAGGCCTGCACCTCCACACCCACTCAGCACGCAGGGTCCAGTTGGCCCCTTATCAACTATGTCATTTCCCACAGCACTGGCCCTTCTTCTACTGAGCTGGCCTTAAACCCCAGCTCACATACCCAGGCACCAGAGCTGGTGCTTTTTTAAAAAAAAAAACAAAACAAAAAACCTTCAGTGCTTATGGGTTGCTTCTGAAAATACTGGAGACTCTGAAAAATAGCCCATGCAAATACAGTTTGGAACAAAAGAGAAAGGAGACGCTATTAGAAAAGAGAACATGTTATATCTTCTAATTATTGAGGACAGGCACTGTGCTATGAACTTTACATATATTATCTGTAATCCTAAGAGCAACCTGAGAGGCGAGTAACCTGACACCTACTTACAGGGAAAATGACGTCAGAAGTTAGGTTAGTGGGACAAACACAGAGCTAAATTAGTGGTGAAAGCTGATGAGAGTTCAGGTCTGATCTTACATGTGAAATACAAAAAGATCAAACTACTTACAAGGGAATACTATGTCTAATTACAAGCTAATTGACTAAAAGACTCAGTGTGTGTGTGTGTTTGTGTGTGTTAGTCACTCAGTCATGGTGACTCTTTGCGAGCCCATGGACTGTAGCTCACCAGGCTCCTCTGTCCATGGAATCTCCAGGAAAGAATACTAGAGTGGGTTGCCATTCCCTTCTGCAGGAGATCTTCCCAACCCAGTTACTGAACCCAGGTCTCCCGCATGGCAGGCACAGTCTTTATCATCTGAGCCACCTGGGAAGCCCACAGACCTCAATATTTTGGTGATATTTTATAACACAAGTATGAAATACCCCAAGTGAAATAATGAGGTAGCAAACTATTAAATCAGTAACAGAGAGGAAATTTCAAAAAAATTTCACAATACACCCCAAAAGCACGGCAACCAGACTTAATGAATTCCTTTAAACTCCTAAAGAACAGATGATTTACAAGCTGTGCTAACTGTATCAAAACACTGATGAGTCTGGACTTGAGCTAATGTATTCTACTTGATTAATTTAAACTTAAAGTTACTCTAGGGATGCAGGGGAAAAAAATCAGTAGAAGAAAATCTATTAACATTAGATAGCGTAACTCATCTCAATATATATCCAAAGAGAGATTGACAAAACCTTTATTCTGAGTAAAATAAAATCACTACCTTAACTTGATAAGCATATCTATTTAAGAACCAGTAATGGAATGATACTAAAAGTTTTTCTTTCAAAGATAGGCCCAAATCAAGAATACTACTACCATCAAAAGTAATTAGACCAACTGCAAAAATTATAAAGAACAATAACTGCTGGAAAAGAAGAGAAAAATATTTATAAAGACTTTGCTGTAGACTTGGAACTAAATCAAGTTCAGAAAGGGGACAGATTTGGTTTTCAAATAAAAAATCAGTAGCATTATTATATGCAATATATTACTATATACTCTGCACACTGCACTATTATACACAAGCGGTAAACAGCTAGAAATAATATATATACAATGATATGGAATATAAGATGCTAAGAATGCATGCAATGACTTAAGTACAAAAACAATGCAATTTAAATCAAAATCACTACTTTTCTCAGACTTTGGCAAAATGATTTTACCACTTTTTAGGCAAGTAAAATGGAAAGAATGTGAGAGGATATTTTGAGAAAGAAGACCTCTGATTGGAGATGACTAGCACTATAAATTCTATATATATTACAAAGAAAAAAAAAACCTATGTATTTCTGACTATTTGATATATGATCAATTAAGGCAGAAGTTATTTAAATATCATTTATATCTAAACATGTACCAAATATGCTCAAATGAGTAAGAGTCGATATCTATTTTTTAATCCGTAGAACAACCAAATGAAAGAAGACCCAAGGTTGCAACAGCTCTTGGGAACTATAAAAAATGAACTATGAAGACCTTTCAAAGGCTTGAAGCAACAGGAGAAATAACAGTGGAAGGGATCAAAAGATTCAACTGATTAATGTTTAACATATTTTAATCATAAAGATACAAGAAATGAAAGAAAAAGAGCATACTGAGAAAATATTTGCATCAAAATAGCACAATCAGAAACATATAAGGAACTTGCTAAAATCAGCACGAGCATGTTTATTTCCAGAAAAATCATGGGTAGGAGGATAGTCAATGCAGCATTATTTCTAAGAGTATAAAGTAAAAAGTTGTTTGAAGTAATAGAAGACTTGAGTAAATTAGAATCAATCAACTTAAAAAATTTTCACTTAAAACGGTAACTATAAAAGATATATTTNCACGAGCATGTTTATTTCCAGAAAAATCATGGGTAGGAGGATAGTCAATGCAGCATTATTTCTAAGAGTATAAAGTAAAAAGTTGTTTGAAGTAATAGAAGACTTGAGTAAATTAGAATCAATCAACTTAAAAAATTTTCACTTAAAACGGTAACTATAAAAGATATATTTTGCCTGGTGGAAAAATACTTATGGCCTGGTGTTAAGTGAAGAGAGGAAATAGAAGATGGTGTGTGCAACATGATGGCAACTGCATAAAAACAAGGATGAATGTGCTCCAGACCTGGAGAGGAATTCATAAAAATGAATGCAGCTGTTACAGGACTGGCTTGGGGGTGAGTTTTGAGTTGTAAACTCAAATGATAACCGGGATAAGGCAGATGAAGATAATAGACAAAATACTAAGTGATAGGGACGACGGTGAACTGAAAAGAGGCTCAGTCAAAGGCATTCAGGGGAAAAAAAAAAAAANCTCCCTGATGCCAGGGACTCAAAGGTAATGTGGTGCTGGACATTGCACATTCTGGCCAATCTTTTCTTTTTTATAAAAATCGCTGGGGTGAGGTAGTGAGTTTCATATTCATTCTTAGAATCTGGGCAACAAGGGATCCGAACGTCACCTTTTTCCCCAGCCCTCTCTGAGGTGTGACTCTCTTCTTTGAGCCAGCAAGCATTCTAAAATGACCTGGGTTTGTGTTGGCTGGGAGCAGGCTTAGGAGTTTACAAATTTGTTTTCTTTAAAAACTCAAATTCTCCATCTGCTGCCTTCATTCTAGGTGACTGTGAGTGACTGGGTGTCTGGCACAGTGCTTTTTGGACTGGACGTCTTGATGTATGGTCATCATCTCTTAAGGACATTTACATCACACGTTTGTCTTTCAGAGGATAAAATATGACGATACCTTTCAATAAAGCAGGTGCGGCTGCTTTTTGCCAAATCCTGCCTTGGGTATTAAAAGCAGCCCAACTAATGGCAAGACCCAGCAAGTGCCAGCGGCTATGTGCCTGTGTGTGTGGGGTGATAGAGCCAAAGCAAATATCTTGCTGGAGAGGTGATTAGGTGATGTTAAATGTCAAGCTCTCAATGAATTACTCTCAGAGGTTTCATAAAAGAGAAACATGGTCTTGTTGCTGCTGTGTCAAACAAAAACATTTTTTGGTCTTCTTCTCTTGCAGAGATACATGACCACTACCTTCGGATTTTGGATGCATTCTAAGGAGTTAGAGAACAACGTCCTAATCAGGAGTTCTTGGGCCCTGGCAGAGTGAATGAGGAGAGTTCCCGGGCCTTGAGAGCTGCCTTTAGTTTGTCTCCTGTAGTCTGGCATTTATCTTTTTGCTGTGCTGAAGGGTAGATTGAGGCTGATTAGAGACACTTAACATGAACACAGCAGAGTGTGACGGCACCGCAGCGTCCAGATGAGTCAGTAGAGAGCAGTGGCAACACCTCTGCTTGACTCTGCCCGGTGTAATCAGTGATATGGCGGAGCCCACAGTGAGATGGCCTTGAAATTTGCATTAAAGGAAAGATTACCCTCTGAGAGCTGAATGAGTCAAATAATCGATGATATTAGCCACCTGCAGAAATCGTGGCGAAAGATGGATGTTTCCCTAAGGGTTAAGCAGGAAGAACAGGATCCCGCATGATTGAAAGTCAAAGAAACTGAAGGCTAATCAGTGAGTTTGGCTCAAAAGGGAGAATAGATTAGCCGAGGGCTGTGGGGGAAGTTGTGGGGGCGGGGGCCGCTGCATCAATTTGACAAACAGCCCTGGAGACGGACCTCAGTACAGTGTGCTCCGGCCTGGGCAAGCATGCACCCGGCTCTGGGGGCGTGA
This sequence comes from Neotragus moschatus, assembly GCA_006410615.1. NCBI lineage: Eukaryota > Metazoa > Chordata > Mammalia > Artiodactyla > Bovidae > Neotragus > Neotragus moschatus. The sequence goes on along the minus strand of SJYA01002181.1, from coordinate 541,662 downwards.
GAATCCTCACCACTAGACGATGTCATCCCCCTCCTTTCCCACCCTTCTTCCTTATTTTCNGTTGTGGGGGTGGGGCCCGCTGCATCAATTTGACAAACAGCCCTGGAGACGGACCTCAGTACAGTGTGCTCCGGCCTGGGCAAGCATGCACCCGGCTCTGGGGGCGTGAGAATCCTCACCACTAGACGATGTCATCCCCCTCCTTTCCCACCCTTCTTCCTTATTTTCATTCACCACAGAGGCTCGGAGCACAGCTCTGGCCCACATACTGTCCTAGGCATGAGAGGGGTGCAAGGACTAGGACAGAAAAGTCCTTGTGCTCATGGAAACTGCACAAAACAATAAACCAAGGTACAAGATCATTTCAGAGAGTAATATGTACTCAGAAGAAAATCTAAAGGGTGCCTGGGGAAAGGGAGAGAAGGACTTTCTGCAGAAAGGATGCGAGGCAAGAGGCTTCCCAAGCCTCACCCTCTCTGAATGACAGAGGCTGGAGACTTCCTCCCTCCCTTTGCTGGGAGGCACGCTGATGACAGAGGCTGCTGCGCAGGTCCTCACATCCTGAGAAAAGGATACTCCGGAGAGCAGATGGGAGTGCTGGCTTGCTGGCTAGAGAATTCCCTCACTGTGAATGGAAAACCTACATCTGGTGCAGGCATGAGGCTTTGAGGAGGCTGGGCTGCCTGACACACAGCAGACACTCAGTCAATGTCATTTATGATCATTCCCATTGCATGATGTTCTGAGAGCCCTCTGACACCCCAATGGGTGCCTCTTCATTGACTGACATTTGTGAACGGGTGATATCTTTGCCTCACGCTTGATTCCTGCACTGTTCAATTAGAGCTCTCAATTTAGGATTATTCCATATCAGAATCTAATCTTGCGAGAAAATCACATTTAAGGGAAATTCATTCCATTGAAGCTATCTTTTCAAACAAGTCAATCTGATGAAGAATCTATCCATTTTGTAGGTGAAGGAATAATCTTGTAGCTTAATTATAAGAAAATGAGCTAAACATATTAGAAAAAATAGTTTCTCTATTATCTCATTATCTATATTCTCAGTGAATTTGTTGTTTCTCCTTTATTAGAATTCACTGCGTGATAGTCACCTACTAATGAAGCCATAACTTAATATTGGGTATATTAGATTTTGTCCTTATAATAATAATAATTTCTTTTTTTTTTTAATAATCATTTCTTAAATCCTTATGTGTATTTACTCAACTGTATATATATCATTTAAAATTCAAACTAATGGTATGGAGTTGGTAGTTTTATGATCCCCATTCGATAGATGAGGAAATTGAGGCTTCAAAAAGGTGGATAACTTCTTAGAGGTGCCAAAGCCAGATAGTAAGTGGCCACGAGGGATTCAAACACAGATTTGTTTCATTTCAGAGCCCACGCTCTCAGTCACCATCCTGTAGAGTACCCTCTTTTAGAATCTGGGAACACTACAGATTTCCATGAATCCTTCATATAACTTTAAAGCAAATCACCAGAAGTGAGAATAAAAAATCAGCCAAAAGATCTTTTTCATAAAGATTTTCAAATACATGAAGTCAAGAGTAAAACCTCATAGAAGTTATTAAATGGATGCTAAAAATGTTTTCTATGGCTTTGATGAAAAGGAAATGACTATAGCTCCAATTTTACACCTTTTCTTCCTTCTTCTCTTCCTTTCACAAACATCAAATATTGGCAAATTCCCAAGATGCAAAACACTATGCAAGGCACTGAGGTCTTAAAAATTAATAATGCAAAGTCTCAGGTCTCAAAGAGCTAATATTCTAGTGCACAAGGCAAGTTATACGCTTGAGTGTGCTAGTAATTTGAGATAAGCATGGAGCCACAAATGAGCTTAGGGGAGGAACATGTAACATAGAGACTAGGGATGTGGATGGAGCATGGATGACTTCCTGGAAGTGATGGTTCTTGAGCTGTGTCTTGAAGATGCGAGCTGTGTCTTGAAGATGCTAACTGTGTAATGCGAGGTGGGGGAAAGAACTCAAGAAAAAGAGAGCAGTGTGTGCAAAAGCACAGGGGCGGCAAGCTGTTGCAGGATGAGTTGTAAGCAGCTTGGAGGCTGGTGCACGGGGCACATGTGGTGACTGGGAGGGAATGAGGCTTTCAATGTGGACAGGACAGACTAGGGAGAGACATGTAAGCAAGTTCAGGGACCTTAGGTTTTATGCTGTAAGCCAGAGATTCTCCACAGGGAACTCAAACACTCCAGAGTGATGAGGTTAGCAGCATCGAAGGTGGGGGAGTCAGCTTACCATGGACATGATGAGAATCACCCAGAACCTTGCTGAGTAAATGGATCCCAAAATCCTGCATGTGTGTGAGCAAACGCACCAGCAGGACAAAAAGGTGAACTATCACTGCTGAGAATAATGGGAAAGCAGCGGTGAATTTAAGCAAAAGGGTGACACGATCAAAATTGTGTTTAGAGAGCCCTCTTTAGGGCTTCCCTGGTGGACCAGTGGTTAAGATTTCACCTTCCAATGCAAGGGATGAAAGTTCAGTCCTTGGTTGGGGAGCTAAGATCTCACATACCTGGCAGCCAAAAAAAAAAAAAAAAAAACACACACACACACAAAACACAAAACAGAAGCAATATTGTAACAAAGTCAATGAAGACTTTAAAAATGGTCCACATTAAAAAATTTCAAAAAAATAAAAAGCACTCTTTCTAGCAGAAGTATGGAAAATGACTTACGAGGGTTCAGAGTGGGCCAAGGGGAGCATGAGAAGAGGCAGGAAGTGAGGATGGAGGAAGGGGAGAAGCTGGGAGGGTATTGCAGTAGTCCAGGCAAGAGATGATGAGGCCCTAATTAGGGAAGAAGCAGAGGAGAGGGAGAGATAGATCCAAGAAATAGTTCAGGATTTAGAGCTACTGTCCCAAGGTTGACAGCTATTGTGGGTATGAAGGAGAGGAGGGGGTTTGAATTGATCACTTGATATCTGGATTGAACACCTGGGTGGGGCAGTGCTATTATGAAGGAAATTTTTGTACAGAGCAGAGTAACTGTGAAGACACTGGGGGAACAAAGTTATTCTGCCTGCCCTAAGAGGTATATGGAAAGCTAGCACCTATATGCGTCCCTAACGTATCTAAATGGACTGAATATTTTCACCTAATTGTTACATTCAGATCAAACTTATGCACTATTTATTTCTGGATCACACATGCCCAGCCCTGGGCTGACACTTAGGTTCATAGTAAATTTGTATAAAAGGAACCCTTCTTTTCCCCCTTCACCACCTCAACAAAGTAGTAGATTTTGTTCTGAGTTTTTATGCTGGAAGAGTCATTACTGATATCAGTGAGATATTTGATTAAGTGTGAAAATTGAAACAAAATTCACTGAAGTCCTGAGACCAATTTTAGCTGGATTCCTTGTTGCCTTTTGGAAATCTTTTTATTGCCTTGCTTGTGACAGTTTTACAACTAAAACAGAGCATCTTTTCTCCTTTAAGTTTCAGCTTTCAAAAGAAGAGAAAAAAGGCAAATGTAGCAAATAACCAAATAAATAATTTCATTTCAAAACAGGCTTTGTGTACACAAAGTGACATAAAGTAGCTTTAAAAAACAAATGCCTTTCAATGGAGACTTGACATTACTGCATTGGTATCTAGGAGTGCTAAAGCTGTAGCATGCCCACCTTGTGAAGCCATGCTCAGGAGTGTGCTGGGGCCCCTTCCAAGGACACTAGCATGGAAGATACCACCTTTACGCAAAGCCATGTGTATGGGGACTTGACTAGGCAAGACTCGATTTTGATCCCACGGACATCCACTAAGCACCTATCACACTTGTTGTTCAGTTGCTAAGTTGTGTCTGACTCTTTGTGACCCCATGGACTGCAGTATGCCAGGCCTCTCTGTCCCTATCTCCTGGAATTTGCCAAGTGAGAGTTGGACCATAGAGAAGGCAGAGTGCCAAAGAATTGATGCTTTTGAACTGTGGTGCTGGAGAAGACTCTTGAGAATCCCTTGGACAGCAAGGAGATCAAACCAATCAATCTTACAGGAAATCAATCCTGAATATTCATTGGAAGGACTGAAGCTGAAGCTCCAATACTTTGGCCACCTGATTTGAACAGCTGACTCATTGGAAAAGACCCTGATGCTGGGAAAGATTGAAGGCAGAAGGAGAAGAGGGCAACAGAGGATGAGATGGTTGGATGGCATCACCAGTTCAATGGACATGAACTTGGGCAAGCCTATCATGCTAGATCCTGGTCTATTAGCTTTCATACATATCATCTTTAAAACAAATCTGTTAACATTTATCCAACTTATAAAGCCTCAGTATTACAATAGTATGAACTACAATGGAATTTTGTACAATAGAATATCGCTCAGCCATAAAAAGAAAGAAGGAATGCGATTTGCAGCAACATGGACGGCCCTAGAGATTACCATACTATTGGGAAGCTGTTGATCAAAACCACCCGCCCCTGGGCAGGTCCCCTTGCTTGAGGTATCTCACAACAGGAGGTCCCAGTAAGGAACATGGTGCTGCCACCACCAGGAGAATTTGGGAGAGGCCAAGNTCTATCATGCTAGATCCTGGTCTATTAGCTTTCATACATATCATCTTTAAAACAAATCTGTTAACATTTATCCAACTTATAAAGCCTCAGTATTACAATAGTATGAAGTACAATGGAATTTTGTACAATAGAATATCGCTCAGCCATAAAAAAAAAAACAAGGAATGCGATTTGCAGCAACATGGGTGGCCTTAGAGATTACCATACTATTGGGAAGCTGTTGATCAAAACCACGCGCCCCTGGGCAGGTCCCCTTGCTTGAGGTGTCTCACAACAGGAGGTCCCAGTAAGGAACATGGTGCTGCCACCACCAGGAGAATTTGGGAGAGGCCAAGAGAGGGAGATGACCAACCTTCCAGAGTCCTTCTTGTTGAAATCCACCTTGGCCAAGAGATACATGCACCATCAGGAAGGACCCTGAGGCAGACTATGGGCCAAGAAAGATGACTGGCCAGAGACAAGCTGGAAACTAATTCCATCATCAGAACCTGAGACTGTGAGCCATATGGCAGAGTAGTTCTTCTGAGTTCACTTACTCCCTGCTCTCCACCAAGGTGCCCCTTTCCAACAGAGTCTCTTGCTTTCTCAGCACGTGTGTCTTCCCAGATGATTCATTTCCAAGTGTTGGACAAGAGCCCACACTTGGGCCCTGGAAGGGATCCCCTTTCCTGCAACAGTACTAAGTCAGGTAATCCAGACAGAGAAAAGCAAATATCATATGATATCACTTACACATAGACTCTAAAACAATGATACAAATGAACTTATTTACAAGACAGAAATAGACCCACAGACATAGAAAATAAATTTATGGTTAACAAAGGAGAGGGAAGGCATACATTATGAGCTTGGGATTAACAGATATAGACTATTATATATAAAATAAACAAAAGGACCTACTATATAGCACAGAGAACTTATTCAGTATCTTGTCATAACTTATAATGGAAAAGACCCTGAAAAACATATATATATATATATATATATATACATAAACTGAATCAATTTGCTGATACTTGAAACCCTATAAACTATACTTCAATAAAAATAGAATAAAATTGGATGGAGTAAACACATTAGGTAAGCACCCACCTTTGGTTCCAGCTTCAAAGTGAGAGCTGTCTAAAGCCAAGAGGTTTTTAAACTCAGTCATCTGCATTTGTACTTTCCTTCCTTCCACTCAGCTCAGTGATTTTCAAACTTGAATGTGCTCAAGAACTCAAGGTCATACACATGAAACCACGTATTCTGTACTTAATAGGTGATTTCAGGGACTTTAAGGACAATTATGACTATGTGTGATTTTTTACTTTATGCACCAGCTGTAGAGCCTGACCTTCACCCATGCAGGGATGCTCCTGTCATCATTCTAGTTTTCTGCAGGGTGGCATGGGAAGGTAATTAAACAATTACTTAAGCTCCACTTTTAAGCAGAATTGGAAGGCTAGGAGCCTTGTGATGTTAGTTTGGAGAAAACATCACCTATCCCCACAAAGGGAGACTGTGCTCTCAACGTAGGGGGCACCAGTTTGATCCCTGGTCAGGGAACTAAGATCCTGCATCCTACATGGATGTTGCAGCCAAAAACAAACAAATCAACCAAAAAAATCAACCCAAATCCTTAAATCTTTATTCTGGGTAACATACTTCAAGGCTGGCCACACTCACACTGGCCTTTCAACTGCCTCTGTATGCCGTTGACTCTGACTTCACAGCCCGCTAAAACCTGCAAGTTATTTTTATGCCCAAGACTGTTCTCTGATCTTGTAATCTGCGCTCTTGTTCTGGGGCCCAAGTGTGGGCCTGAGGTTTCACCCTCAGCCACAAAGCATTATAATCATGAACTGATTGACCTGCACTATGAAGAAACCCATGGTATCACAGTGTGTTTGATTGTGGGCTTGGGCTGTATTATCTTTAATGATTCCAGCTTTTGTCCTTTGACTCCAGGCTTTTTCCACTCACTTTTGTCTTCACTATTAATAGCCCACAGTCTTTTAACTCATAAATAACTTTCATCTCATTAGAGAGCTGAAAGTCTGACATTTTTATCACAAGGTATCTTCAGACTTACTTGTGATCAAATAGAAATGACTTCATTAAGTGCTCTGCCAAGCTGATTGATCAGAAACAGCCAGTTTTTGAACTTTGTACGGCATCTATTAGAAGCGTAATTTAGCACTTGAATATAAATTTTTATATTTTCGTCATTTTAAAGAGGGCAGAGTACATACTTTAAAGAAAAGCATTTTTTCTAGCTACTTAGCAGCAGCATGTGGTGAAGCAGCTAAGTCAAATGACAACACGTACAGCAAGCATCATTAATTTCCAGCCCTCTTGTTCACCACGGAAGACATTTCAATACCTCAGTGACTTGGCTGACAAGGCCATCATGTAAACATTTCATGTAGACTGCCCCCTCTAGTGTTTTCAAGGATTCAAGCATGCTTTCCTGTCTTTTGTCATTCATTAAAGGGAAGATAAATATTTATTTTAGGAGTATCTTTAAACACAGTATTTCCCTGTAAAATAACACATACATTAATAAAAGAAAACAAAACAGTTATCAATCTGGAATTATCACTGGAGCCAATGTTTCACTCTAAATAATTTTTAGAAGAATGCCTTTACTTTCAGTTTGATAACAACTAACTCACTTGGAAGCTAATTTAGTTATGATGTAATTAGCTTACCAGAGGAAGAAAGAAGACAAAATAGATATCTTGGTAATTGGTATTTTGTAATGAACGAAGTGAGTGAGTAAATTGCATACATTTATTGTGCTGGCCCAGGCAGGCCCTGTGTCTGTGGAACAGACCTGGATTCTCCTCCTTTCCCACTGCTTTTTAGCAGTTTTCTACAAGGTTGGCTGTGGGAGTTTCCCCTTGGAAATCTATCTTGAAGCTTTGAGCTGGCCCTAAACTTTAAAGTTAGCGGCTGACATTTGCCATTGAAGTTTAATTGGCATTTATCACTTTAGCTGAAGGATACTGAGGACTGTCAGATTACTGTTAAAGCCCAATGGTATACGATTCATCAGTACCCACGTGAAGAGAGATCTAGAGCTTTGGCTAAATACCCTAGAGTTCAGCTACCAATGGGAAGGTTTCCTAGGCATATTCTGCCTCACCAGTGAGGGGTGGACTTAAGGCTTCCCAGGTGGCACTAATGGTGAGGAACTCACCTGTCAAAGCAGGAGACATAAGAGATGTGGGTTTGAGCCCTGGGTTGGGAAGATCCCCTGGAGGAGGGCATGGCAACCTACGGCAGTATTCTCGCCTGGAGAATGGGGTCAGAGGAGACTGGCAGGTGATGGTCCATAGGATCACAGAGTCGGACATGACTGAAGTGACTTAGCAGCAGTGAGGGGTGGGTGGGGAGACACAGACTGGAGGCAAGTGAAATTCATCCTTAACTCAAAGGGCTAGAACTACTGACCTGTGCTGGGCAGCAGGATGAGGAGGCTCAGAGGGGGCTGCGTGTAGAAACTCATTCTTCTTGAGCGATCTCAATAGACCTGAAGAACTTTCTCAAGGAGGTTCCTTGGGCAGGCTCTGCAGTAACTCAGCTTCAATAGAAGCTCAACAGGGTTCCTTTTGTAAACTGATGTCTTTTAGAAGCACTGCTTTGAGTCTTATAGCCACCAGAACACCACTCAGGTAAGCAGGAAATTTGGAAAGCCATTAATGGCTACTGCTGTCAAAGACTTTTTGTGGGAATCCTCTGCGGAGATCCTGGGATGAACAAGATCTCACAGTCTGGGCCACCCTGCTGTGGGCCTCCTTGAGTATCAGAGAGGATGGAACAGATCAATGGAATATTTTAGAATCTCCTCACGAGGAAGAAAAAGGAACAGTTTTCCATCAGGACAGGGATGCGGTAGGAAACCCCAGTGGTACCCAGTTTAGGACAGATACCTTGAATTATTTCACCCAGCTGAAATAATTTCACCCAGTAGATTCTTATTTGAGGGCATTGCCTGAGTAGCAATGAGATTCTGGAAATGCATTTCCCCTATTTACCACCTTCCCATATAGATAGGGGCCTCCCAGGTGGCGCTAGTGGTAAATCCTAACGCAAGAGATGAAAGAGATGAGGGCTAGATCCGTTGGTTGGGAAGAACCCCTGGAAGAGAGCACGGCAACCCACTCGAGTATTCTTGTCTGGAGAATCCCAGGGACAGAGGAGGCTGGCGGGCTGTGGTCCTTAGGATCGCCAAGAGTCGGACATGCCTGAAGCAATTTAGCACAGTACACAGCATATAGACAGACCAATATCCGCTGTCTCTTCTTCTAGGGTTTGAGATAACACACAGCTTATTCTTACGAGAAAAATCTGAGAGCAGATCCCTAACCAACACTCCCTCGGGGCTTCCAGACACCATCCCTCCCCATGCTTTGGAGTGTCCTGCTCTGCTCGCCTGACAAAGACCAGCAGGGGGCGGGAGAGCACCCTCCTTCCCAAGCATCTCAAGGAGCAGCCTTTTGGGGACAAGACACACCAAATGTCAGTTCACTTAGAGTAAGCATTAAGGGTCACGTAAAATGAAGTGAATCACCATCTCTTCTATTTCTGAGACAAGCAGGGCCTAGGCTTGTGCCGTGAAAAGGCCTGATTGTAAAAGCCTCCACTCGGTACTGCTCACCCAGTGGGGTTGGTTGAGAAAAAGAAATGTGGTTTCAGGAAGCAGAACTGAGAGCTCATTTTTTCCCTTTCACACCAATGGTTTTCACTGCTCTCCACAGTTAGGTATAAAACTAGGCCTGTGGACTGAGCTAAATAAGTAAGCAATGTGGCAGGCACTAGCAGGGCTTCCCTAGTGGCTCAGTGGTGAAGAATCTGCCTGGCAATGCAGGAGATGCAGGTCCAATCCCTAGCCTGGGAAGATCCCCTGGAGAAGGAAATGGCAACCCACTGCAGTATGCTTGCCTAGGAAATCCCAAGGACAGAGGAGCCCAGCAGGCTACAGTCCATGGGTTGCAAGAGAGTCAGAAATGACTTAGTGACTAAACTATACCACCACTAGCCTCAAAAGTCCCGGAACAGGATGACATGTATGTATGTAGGCATGCACGTATGTATCCCTGCCCCAGTGCCTCCTGGGCCTTCACAAGCTATTGCGGATGAAGTTCAGAGTGTGATGTCTTTAAGGCTGGGGTGCTGTGGCAGTGGCAGTGACGGTAAGCTCTTCTAAGTAGACCCCATCCTTGCGGAACCATCCTGATCATTTCCTAGGCCTTGTTGCCAGCCCTCCTGTCTCCAGTCTTGGAATTTCAGGGTCCTCCTGCCCTTGCCTTGTTTGTGACTTCACGTATTGTTGACACTACTTTTCCTCTATGCTTGTAGCACTCAGTTCCGTTCAGCTGCTCAGTCACGTCCGACCCCTTGTGACCGCACAGACTGCAACATGCCAGGCTTCCCTGTACATCGCCAATTCCTGGAGCTTACTCAAACTCATGTCCAACGTGTTGGTGATGCCATCCAGCCATCTCATCCTCTGTTGTCCCCTTCTCCTCCTGCCCTCAATCTTTCCCAGCATCAGGGTCTTTTCCAATGAGCTGGTTCTTTGCATGAGGTGGCCAAAGGATTAGCATTTCAGCTTCAGCATCAGTCCTTCCAATGAATATTCAGGACTGATTTCCTTTGGGATGGGTGGGTGGATCTCCTTGCAGTCCAAGGGACTCTTAGTGCTTGTAGCACTGGCACCATTGAAATTCTTCTCCAGTGTCTGACCTCAACTGTGTCCAGAATTTGGCTTCACTAGTCTTTTTTTCTTGGAGCCAACAGTCCAGAGACTTACTCTGCTGGTGCACAAGTTTAGACTTTGTTTTCCATGTTGTCATTTATCTGGTTTTTGTTTAGTAGCTATAGGCATTCCACTTCAGTTTCTTCAAATGCCCGTAGTGAGCTGGTGGGCATCGATTTGGATGCCTTTAGACTACTTTGTGAATTCCTTAAGGTTCATCTATTTGAATATTCTTCATCACCAGCATCTCTGGTTTGATTCTTTACCTCGACTATGAATTTTCATTTTATCCTTTGGCTTGGATTTCTGGCTTTGATCTTGATGCTTCCCCAAAGGAAGGAGACCCAGTCCCACCCACTATCCAAACACTGCATCCTCTGATGAGAAGCACCTCTCTGCCAAGTCCTGTCTTTGTCCTTAGGACACCTGTCCTGGCAGGGCCTTGTTTGCCTGACTTTCATCAGCTGTCTGTGTGATTTGGAGGGGGGGATGCAGTGCAGGAGAATGGCTGGACAACGGTCTGATGAAAGGCCTTTGCTGTCACCCTTTCTGCTCGAGTCCTCTGTGCCACCTTGAGCTGCTGGTCCATCATAAGGCAGAGCAGCAGAACAGCCTGTGGGGTCCTTTCTTTCTTGCTTCCCTTTTTACGTAGGGAACAGAAGACGTACCTTCTTCCTGTACACAAGGAGGTCCTTAAAATGTTGACCCTGCAACCGACATCCTGTGAGCCATCTATTTTGGGCAAGGAAGGCACTGGGACAGGATAGTGAATTTGAGAGACCCCGCCCTAGCAGAGCCCCAGAAAGAGGATTCCATCTTCAGCAACTACCCACCCCTCTCACTTCCGGCCAAATAGTAATATTTCAACTTCCGGAGAAGGCAATGGCACCCCACTCCAGCACTCTTGCTTGGAAAATCCCATGGATGGAGGAGTCTGGTGGGCTGCAGTCCATGGGGTCGCTAAAAGTCGGACACAACTGAGCGGCTTCCCTTTCACTTTTCACTTTCATGCATTGGAGAAGGAAATGGCAACCCACTCCAGTGTTCTTGCCTGGAGAATCCCGGGGACGGGGGAGCCTGGTGGGCTGCCGTCTATGGGGTTGCACAGAGTCGGACGCGACTGAAGCGACTTAGCAATGACACATTGTTTTCTACCCTCAGTTTGCTGCTAACACTCTGTCTGCATCGCTGCCTACCAAGTCCCAAGTAGAAGAAGGCTCCATTTCCAATTAACTAAAAGAAATGTCTAACTCCCTAATGATACCTTGTCTTTTACCCACAGTTCGCTACTAACATTTTCAACACATGTTCTTTAATTTTGTTGTTCATCTTCATAACTAAACACATGGTTGCCTGGCTTAAGTCCAATGACTTCTGATACTCATGTTTCTCTGCTTTCAGCATGCCTCATAAAGTCTTCTATTTTCTCAAGTATAACATGTGCTTATAANGCACTGGGATGACCCAGAGGGATGTACGGGGAGGCAGGTTGGGGTGGGTGGTCAGGATGGGGAAAACATGTACACCCGTGGTGGATTCATGTTGATGTATGGCAAAACCAATACAATATTGTAAAGTAATTAGCCTTCAATTAAAATAAATAAATTTAAATTAAAAAAAAAAAGCAGGAAAGGCCGTCTCACAAGAGCTGTGTCTTAGGGAGAAGAACATACCACTGCTAACCATAGCTAGATGGGAAAACTGAGGACCCTGACCCCACTGTTATCCTGCCCCCTGATCTCCTGCTGGTGTGTCCTTTGGAAGATCTCATCCAAAAGCCACAGAACAAGGGAGGCTGGTGATGGAGTCTAAAGAGGTGGGCCTCCTGGAATACAGAGCAGAGAGGAGCTGGGTGGAGGGTAGATCTGGGAAAGGGGTGTGGTCAGAGTCAGAGAACATGCATCACAATATATACTGTTGTCTTGTCCAAAAAAAAAAAAAAAGCAATGCTAGAGATATAAAGAAATGGTCCCTGAAGGAAAATGGAAATGTAAAAAGAAATGGAGAGCAGCAGAAAGAGTTAATATGGGGGTGACGCTCAATGAATATTGACTGTACAAAACAATATGAATTTAGCTTTGCAGTATTAAATATGTGTAAAATTCATTATTTGGCAACAATAATACTTAAAGTGTCACTGGAGTGAGAAGAAGTCAAGTAGCCTAAGGTCCTTGCATTGTATTGAAAGTAGCAAAAGTATATTAGATGCTAACATACTAGACTCCAATGAGTCATGATACATGTTGTAAAGAATGCCAAACTCCTTAGGGGCTGGATAATAAAATAAACCTCTGGTGCAGGCCATACACCCACCCTGAAACAAACACTGCTGCTGTCTTAGGCCCCATTTTGGAGGCTCTGGAGTTCACCTTAGTCCCACTTCTTTACGGTTAGGATTGTACATTCTATGTACTTGATAAATAAACATGAACGCTTATATGCATGTATATTTGCTCAAGTTTGGGGTCACTATAATTGGAAGGGATGAGTTTTAGATGAACAGCAAACCAATCTGAAAAAGAAAACCCTTTGGACATCAGTATAGAGGACAACTTCATTTTGAAAGCCCCAATCATACTTGCACTCATGATCCCAGATCATCAGCCAGATAAGCACACCTTTTATATTTGCAATGATTCTTGAATATATTCTGCAGAGTTCATTACATTTTAAAGAGTAATCTTGCACCAGATAACACATACATACCTGTCAGTGCTTATGGGTTAAATGTAGGCATTTATGAAACCTATGGAATACTTAGTACACCAGGTAAATAATCTCCTCTTCTCTATCCTCCCCTTCCCCCAACAAAAAATCCCAATAAGAACCTGATGTGTTACTCTGTATTTAATGGCTGTTTTGAAAAAGATTCTAGTTCCCCCAGCACTCCCCCAGAATGCTGCTTTCAAGAGCTGTGGTTCCCAATGAACAGGCTGCTCCAACACACAAGAATCAATGTCCTTTGGGACAGCATTGGCTTGCTAGTTAATAGACATTTGATTTTCTTTACCCATTGATTAATGAAGCAGTTATTTTGCCATTGAATAGGAAGATAATTAAGAACTACTATAACTGGAGCCTACTGGGAATGGGTTGTAGTTTGGAGAACCGGTGGTAGCTGTGGAGACAAAGAGGTAGGGAGGCTAGCTTTGCTTACAGCAGCCTTTCTGGCAGGGAACCTCGGGCTAAAGTGTTGTGCTTAACTCAATAGACACTTATTACGGTGTTATGAGCTGTATGTGAAGCCCTGCTGGGGAGAGGAAGGGTGGGCTGTCCAGTGCAGAGCCTGGCCCAGCTGGGAGCCTGTGCTGTACTAGTTCTCCCAAAGGCACCCCCCGCCCCCCCCCCCCCCCCCAAGCAAAAGGGGGGGGGG
>SJYA01002181.1:440657-527812 GCA_006410615.1 Neotragus moschatus | reverse complement strand
CGTTATGCAGGGTGTCTGGAAGATCCGAGGAGGCAGAGACATGTGCTTGGACCTAGGAAAGGCATCAAAGCAGAGTGGGCTATGTGAGGCTGGGTGGAATTCTGACAGATTCAGCTGGGGAACGAAAGTCTTAAATGGATGGAGAAATAACACAAGGAAAAGCAAAAACAGCAGCAAAAAGGAAAGAACTCAAAATTTCAGTACTCTTGATTTTTAGCTGTGTGACCTTAGGCTAGTTACCTAACTTTTCTGGGCTTTGCTTTTCTCATCTAGAACATGAAATCAATACCTACCTCTATAGAGTTGCTGTGACGTTTCACTGAAATAGGTTAGTCTCTCAGGAATCTATCACGCCACCTGGCACAGGGTAGACACTCAGTAAATGGAGGCTATAAGCTACAAGAGAATGAAAAGTAATAGAAGGACTGAAAGAATCCTCTGCCTTCCTTCCTCAAGCCTGCCTCTTCTGAGATAAAGCACTGCTTTGGGGGTTTTCTGCCTAAATGAGCTGAGTCCTTTAGCCCTTCTGGGGAGAGCTCTATGTCTTCTGCACTTGTGTCTGCCTTCCTGATTCCCTCAGGGCACAGCCCATAAGAGGTGCACAGGAAACCTCCGTGGAAAACACGAGTGGATGAACGTGTCCATTCTACCCCCTCTCCTAACCCTCTCCCATCACTGACAGTTTCATGAAGGTATTACACACCTCTGCACAGCCTGGTGTGCCCTTCCTTTTCCTCTACCCAGCAAACTCTCTTCATCCCTGAAAATTCAGCTCATGATTTGTGAGGTCCTTCATTCAGGATGGAATTGGACAGACGGATACTTCCTCCTTAGTACCACTTTGTACACAACTCTGCCATAACATGCAGCTTGTCAGCTTGTAATTGCTCGCTCTTTCCTCTTATAAACCTCATTGGCTACGTGGTGTCAAGGGGACATAATGGGATAATGTGGAGGCAGAAACAGAGAAGTCAGCAGAATCTCTTCCATGAGATGCGGCTCCCGTGCTTTCTTTTGTTTGCTTATCTGTGTCTATCCTAAGGAAAAATTGATATGTTTACATAGTTACAGAACAGCTCGAAGCATGACATATGACTTTACAATTTCCATTGCTTAGTGCGTAGACTATGGAGTTTCAGGGACCATTTGATTCCTTTCCTTCTCTGAAATAAGGACTTGAAGTTTTGCATGGGGTAGACAGTACGTTACAACACAGGGGATGACCTGAGGTGTCTTCCACACTCGGTCTTCTCTGCCACATCTGTGCTTCTAGAGCCCAGCATGGGGTCTCCCTCAGTGCCTCGCACAAAATAGATGTCAATAATTATTGGTTAAATGAATGAATACCCCTGTGCCTGGTCACTTCCCTGCTCAGAAATCCTCAATAGCCACTTTATTCCTACTGGTCTGTTTGTAACCTCAGCAGTGGCAGCCTGGTACTCAAGTTGGCTCATGAAGCGACCCCAACCTCCCTTTACAGGCCTGTTTCCTACTCCCTTATGCCATTCATTACTCACTGCAGGCAAGCTGGACACCTGGGCGGTGGCTCTTGGCTCAGCAGAGGGCATCTCTGATGGACTAGGAGACTTTGTGTGGAGAATACCTTCATGATGAGAGAGCTGAAGAACTGAATGGCTGGGAGGGACAGCCCACAGATGCTCTGACCAGGAGTGGGAAGTGAACAACACTTTCTCAAAACAGACCCAAAGATCAGAAGTAGAGGTGGCTGGGGATACAGTTCTCAGGACAGTTACCCAATTCAGCCAAAGGGCATGAACTTGCTGCATTCCTAACATGCTCAACTCTTGAGTCCATCCTCACACAAACAAGCCAACAATAAAAATTGCTATCCTGGTGCTGATGGTCCAGCAAGACAAGAAAGGAGCTAATACTTTTTGAGCATCAAGATTTACTGAGTTTAATGCTGCTCAGGAAATCTCAGCTCTTTCCATGTGCCTTGGACTTGACTTTTCTGGTCCAAGGTACACTGTGTTGTAGTCATCTAAGTCTATATCAATGTTTTGTAGTAACTGTAAATGGAAAGTATTTGTATAAAAATAAAATTAAAATAAATAAATTTATATTAAAAGTATTCCTTCAAATTGAGTTGTGGCTAAAAATAAATAAATAATAAAAATATCTTTTTAAAAGAGGACAATTATGAGAAAAATAGTAGAAAGACAGAAATAAACATGGTTTACTAAAACAAAACAATACAAACAAAAAAGAGACCTCGAGCTGCTAAAGGACAAGTATTTTCTCAAACATGGTGCTTGACATTGAATGAATGAATGAAGTCTATACAAGGTACATACACCTTTTTTACCACTAGATGGCAAATATTCATTGGACAATTTACTCTAAACTGTCTCAGACACAGTTTGGTGGAAACTAGGCAAGTTTTTCAGTACATACAACAGGATGGAGTTTTCAGGGCTGTCTATGACTCCTCTCTTGTAGCAGAGAGAGGAGAAAGTTCTGGAATGGAAGCCAGGTGTCCTGGGGCAAGACTCTGTGTTGTCATTGGCATTTGGGCAAGTCACATATATTTTCCAAGCCTCAGTTTTATTATTTTAAAAAATCTGTGGACTGTGGTAACTTCAGATAAACATTTATTAGCACTTTGGCCACCTCATGCAAAGAGTTGACTCATTGGAAAAGACTCTGATGCTGGGAGGGATTGGGGGCAGGAGGAGAAGGGCACGCCAGAGGATGAGATGGCTGGATGGCATCACTGACTCGATGGAGGTGAGTCTGAGTGAACTCCAGGAGTTGGTGATGGACAGGGAGGCCTGGCGTGCTGGGATTCATGGGGTTGCAAAGAGTCAGACATGACTGAGTGACTGAATTGAACTGAACGGTGATATTTCAGGCCCTGACACCAGTACTGGAGGTAAAGATGATTCAAAAATACTCCTTGCCTCTGGGACAATGCTTCTCAACTCTAGTAAAAGACCAGTTTATTTTCATTTTAAAAATGTCAAATCTGTTGCACACTGTATCCACATTCCGATTTTTTAATTATTAGAGTCATTGGATGCTGTTAAATTGCTCTTTCTAAATGTTTATTCTTAACTTTGGGGCTTCCCAGGTAGTACAGTGGTAAAGAACCCACCTGCCAATGCAGAAGATGCAAAAGATATGAGTTTGATCCCTGGGTCAGGAAGATCCCTTGGAGTAGGAAGTGGCAACCCACTTCAGTATTCTTGCCTGGAAAATTCCATGGGCAGTGGAGCCTGGCAGGCTACAGTCCATGGAGTTGCAAAGAGTTGGACATAACTGAGCAACTGAGCCTAGATTCTTAACTTCTGGATTTAGCACATTGCAAACTGACTGCAAATGTCCTGTGAACAGGCCCTTGTCCACAAGGCAGACACTCAGGAGGGAGGCTCACACCAGCCTCTGCAGGACTCAGGCCTGTGAATGTGGGGCAATCCTCAGACAAGGGCCCTTCTTTGCAGGGCATTAAACACTTACAGCACAGGACCACTATCTGGTAGTTTTGGAGGTGAAGTGGGCAGAGATCTGAGATCACTTCTGGAGTCTTTCTGAAGAAAGTTCTGGCCAGTCCTCTCTGATCCTTAAGATATGAGGCCCTCCTAGGCCTTGTGGCTGCCAGCACACCAGATGAGGCTTCAGGCACTTTGCAGTCCTTCCCTCACTGTCTGGGCTTCCTGGATCTATCAGTTTGTGGCCTCACCCCTCAGACCTAAGGCTAAGCATCACCTCTGATCTTTGCTTTCTTCCTTGGCCTTGATTCACACTTTTTCTCTAAATCAAATACTTTTGGCCACCAGGATTATAAATCTTTACCTCTGCCCAGCACAGTCCTTGGGATCATGTCTTCAGTGGGATTTGGGGGCATACTGGTACCACATGGGCCTGACACTATGAATAGAGTCTAGACAAGCTCTGCTGGTCTCTGAAAGGTGAAAGAATACACCTTTCAGATCCGACCCCTACTCTCCCAGTTTGCTCTAGAGATATTGAGTTTCTGACATGTGTACATAGAGATATTCTATGCATATAAAATTCTATATGTGCATATAATCATTTGACTCTAATCCACCTGTGTCTTCCCTAGATGGCAGCTAGCTGGAGACTCTCTTCTGTTTTTCCCCACCTAGTAAATAAACCAGGGAGCCTTCTATATCAGTACATATAGATCTGCCTTGCTCCTTTAGTAGCTGCATGGTATTTAACTACATAGAAGCAGCCACAATTTTTAATATGCCACCTATTGATTAAAAAATAGCTTCTTTCCATCTCTTATTTTTATAAACAATGTTGTGGTAAGTATTCTTCCTCACATACCTTGTGTGGGAATATTTCTGAAGGACAAATTCCTAAATACAGAATTACTATGTCAAGGTATAAAGAAAATGTACACACAATAGTGTAAATACACTCAACACTACAGAACTATACACTTAAAAATGGTTAACATAGTATTATGTTATGTGGGCTTTTTTTTGTCATGATAAGAAAGAAAATGTACAATTTTTGATAGCTATTGCCAAATTGTCTCTAAATCTTGACAATTTATTATTTCCCTGTTTAAATTTGCCTTCTGTTTGCAATATTTTGGCTCAGTTGCTATAAAAATAGATTTTTAAGGAAGCTAAATAATCTGTAAGTTCTGAATAAAACCATGCCCCACTTCTTCCATAGAGAGAGTCTCAGAAAAATTTCCAGGGATTGATGATGCTCTGATGTGAAGCTGTGGAAGTCAGGAAATGCTGCTAAGAGCAGGACTCTGCCTCCTTCTAGCAAAGGCAGCCTGTTCCAGTTTTATTAAAGAACAGGGATCACTGAATCACTTTGGCTGCTTGTCCTACTGTGATTTAGATTTGTTTGAAGACTCAACTGAAAGAAAACAAGAGGTTTCATATGACTGAAGTCCCACCTTTCAAATGATGTTCTAATTTCTGTATCAAGTGTCTGTGACTAGGAATCTTTAACTTCTTTCCCACCCCTACCCCTAGTACCACTTTATTCCTATCAACCACAAGTGCCCTCTTACATACTCCATGGAGTTAAGCCTTGAATGAGGTTGAGAAGGACAAAAGAGGTATAGATACCAGTATTAATGTAACCCCAATAAAATTAGGCACCTGGGGACTGTGTGCAGCAGAGTAACAACCTAAAGTTTCTAACCAGTCTTATTCCGAGAAGGCTTGAAAAGCACTGCAGGTCTTTACTAAATGTATCTTGAGGAGCCAACAGAGGGTTAATTACATCACACAATGTTCCGCAAAGTGCACTGCTAAAAATTCTCTTTAGATGTCTCTTCTCTGAGAAATCAAATTTACTAAAAGTCTTCTTTGGACCTTTCTTTTTAGTCTATATTTCCAATCCAAATGGCAGCTGCTCATATATGTCTCTTCTCACACTTTAAAATTCTAATTCTGTCCCGGCTTACTGGCCTTACTTCTTCCCTCACTTCTTTTTTCCTGGTCTGCTTTCTCTAGCAGCTTTTATTTAGCACAGTTTACCTCTCCTGTCAATTGCATTCCCACCCAGTGAAACCATAGCATCTTCTTAAAGATGGGAGGACAAGTGGATTACAAACCCTCCAAATTTAATTTTTTTTTGGTCCTAATACTAAGAGTACAATTGGGTCATACTTCAGGCACTGCATGTGTATTATTTTGTAACCAATATATGGAGTTCATATCAAGATTGCTGTTGTTGTTCAGTCATTAAGTTGTGACCAACTCTTAGTGACCCCATGGACTGCAGCACACCAGGCTTCCCTGTTGTCTACTGTCTCCTGGAGTTTGCTTAAGTTCATGTCCATGACTACCATTTTGGAAATGAAAAGTCTAAGGCTCATTGAGGTTAGGTGGTCTACTCAAGGTCAAAGACTTAGGGAGCATATCTACTTGCCCTGTACTATTTTCATGGTTCTTACGCAGATAAATGCAATGCAGTGTAGGAGTAAATGATCTTGACTGTGCCCTTCACCACCATCACCTTCCTCTGATCTCTATTTTTCCAAATCTTTATGTTTAGGCCTAGGGATATCCCCAGGTCCCTCCTCAATGGCTGAACCAATCTCTGGACCCAGTATTTCTCATCCGATTGGCTTAGCTCTGTGTCCCAAGGTTCTATTGACCTCTCTCCTTTGTGCTGAGCAGCTGTTCTCTTTAGTGCCCCTCCCTCATATCCTTCCCCAAGCTTTGGTTCTTGTCTGGGTTTCGATGACTTGGTCTACTTCTTGCCAATCTACTCCTGCTGTCCTGAAATGTCAATCAATTTACCTTCTACTGCCAATTCCTTTTTTAGTAAAAACTGCCCTACCAACCACCCCTGTATGGAATCATACTCTGTGGTTCTTTACATGGAGGACTGCTGATGGTTAGAGTAGGTAGATATCTGATGCAGGAGGCACCCAGGCACAGACTCTCCAGTGATCAATCTGTCTTTCTGGTATTTCAGCTAAGAGTTACCCAACACCACTCTGGCTATGAAAAGCCAAGGAAGAAAGTTATTTGTGGCCATTTGGGGCCATGTGCAGTATAAGTAAGAGGAGACAGCAGATCTATTGAGAAAGGGTAGTAGAAGAAATTCACAGAGAAGAGCATAGAAAAGACCATGTGACTCTAGGGTGCTGAAGTGGGGAAGGGAGGGGAGGGCATCAGTGGTTCTCTCAGCCTGATGTCTTCTGGTTACAGCCTTCACGAGGCTTTTTTGCACTCAGTACTAACTTGTGTTCTGCTGAGTTCTATTTACTCCCTACAATAAACTTTCCTTTGTTCTTGAGTTACTTTAAACAGGTTTCTGTTACTTACAATTAAGACTTCACCAAATTCACAGATACAGAGAACAAAGTAGTGGTTACCAGTGGGCAGTGGTGATGGGGCAAAGAGGTGGGGAACGGGAGGTACAAACTGTTGTATGTAAGATAGGCTCAGGATGTACTGTATAACATGGAGAATATTGCCAATGTTTTGTAATAGCAAACGGAAAGTAACCTTTAAAATTGTATGTATAAAAATAGAGACTTCACTAGGCCACCTCCTTCCCTGGGTTGGGAGCTTTGTCTGCATTTCTAACCCCCAGCAGGTATCGCATAGCAAATGGGAAGAGCTCCTGTTCGGGGCCACCTCGAGGCCTTGTTCTGGAGGTGGCCTTGAACTAGCTACTGTGGGCATCCAGATAAAGCTGTTCCAGGGAGAAAAAACATGTGCACAGGAGTAGAGTTGGAATGAGCTTGGAGTTTTGTTGTGGCTCCTGTTTTATATGAGGGTGTGCTTATTGTCCTCAAATAGTACAGGGTCAACTTTGGAACGAAGAGCTAGGGCTATCAGGGGCTAACACTGTTAAGCAGGGGTGGGAGGGGCAGGCAGGGGCAGGGGATGGCAAAGAAGTGGTATCCTCCTTTCAGGCTGGGGCTTGACCTGATGAAAGTGAACCTTTAGAATCACTAACTTTTGTAGCTCCTGCAGGGCTTTTCCCTTTCCTGATGAGGAAATGGAGACCAAGAATGAAGACATAATAATAACAGGTAACATTTAGTGAGTGCTTTTTACAGGCCAGGGTCTGCTCCAAGCACTTTACACACATCAGCTCCATTAGTCCTCACTGCAACTCAGTGAGGTTGGCATATTATCACACTCATCTCATGGAAGGGGAACCCAAGGCACAGAGGGGCTGAGTAACCTGTGCAACGTCACATATTAAGTAGCACCTGGAACTAGCATTTGTACCCAGGAATCTTGATTCAGAGCTAATGCTTTTAGCTACTATATGGTGCTATTTCTCACAAGCACTAAAAGTTGTTGGAATTCAATTATTATAACTAAAAGGTGGTAATGTGTATATGTGTGTGTGTATGTGTGTGTGACTTTTTCAGTCAGACGAGGTAACATCATGATTCATGGAAAATATCGGAAATCAGGCAATGGCTTCAATTTTAATTAGAGGAAAGTGACCACAAGTTTAGAAAATGGAAAAACAAAAGTTTGGTAGGCATCTTTTGTCTCTAATGATTTGAAGAAGATGAGAAAAGAAAATTCTCAGACTCTTTCTACCAGTTACCACAGCCTTATAAATTGTTTCAACTTTAAAGAAAAAGGACGTCAGCTTATTTATTGATTCTTGTGCCATAGGTGGTGTGATAATCCTGGTGGCAGGCTTAAGGAATTTGCCAAAGTGAGGCCTCCTGAAGGTGAAATAATCAATGTCTATGTGAGGGTCCACCATTACCTGACCTATTATAGTCAGGAAAGCTTCAAATTTAGAGAAATATGAAAGTTAGAGTGTTTTCTCCTAGTGTTTTTTTTCATGAGTGAGTGTCCAGTGCATGGCTTTATGCAAGAGGCTGTTGCCAGAGATGCTCCAGGTCTCTGCTCAAAGCCTGTCAACCCTCAGAAGTGAACATAAATCTTTAAGTTAAAGGGCTGAGATAGGAAAGGAAGCTACAAACAAACAAACCCAGCTGGACCAAGATGGCAGTGAATCAGACCTCCAACAGAGCCTGAGTCTCATTACCAGCTGATTTTACTATATTTGCATATTAAATAACACAACTGGCAGCCATGACTTGACATCAAGGACCAAGAAAGGATAAAAGGGGATGGCACCCCAGTCCTGCACTGTCTCCAATGGATTAATGGATATGCCTCCCCGTCATTAGCCTCGCTCCTCCTCCCTTTGTCTTATTCTTTAAAATTAAATCCCCCAGCCAGGTGCGTGAGAAGTTAACCTGTCAACCTTAGTTCCCACTTCTCCATTCTCTGGCCCCTGAATAAAGCTTGTGCTATGTGGCTCTCAGCTTACTCGAACCAGAACAACCACAGTGGAAAACAAGCCCTCCTTGCCAAGGCAGAGAGCTAGTGCCCAACCAGGGCACTAAAGTCCATATGACTTAATTTGTCATTTGTTAATGACTGCCAAAGAATGTTCAAACTACCGCACAATTGCACTCATCTCACATGCTAGTAAAGTAACGCTCAAAATNGAGCATGGAAGAATTGATGCTTTCGAACTGTGGTGTTGGAGAAGCCTCTTGAGAATCCTTTGGACAGCAAGGAGATCAAGCCAGTCAATCCTAAAGGAAATCAGTCCTGAATATTCATTGGAAGAACTGATGCTGAAGCTGAAACTCCAATACTTTGGTCACCTGATGCGAAGAACTGACTCACTGGGAAAGACTCTGATGCTGAGAAAGATTGAAGGCGTGGGGAGAAGGGGATGACAGAGGATGAGATGGTTAGACGGCATCACTAACTTGATGGACATGAATTTGAGCAAGCTCCAGGAGTTGGTGATGGACAGGGAAGCCTGGTGTGCAACAGTCCATGGGGTCACAAAGAGTTGGACATGACTGAGCAACTGAACTGAACTAAATGACTTAATAGGGCTTCCCTTTAAGGATCAGCTGTAGAAACATCTGCCTGCAAAACGGGAGACATGGGTTTGATCCCTGGGTCAGGAAGATCCCTTGGAGAAGGAGATGGCAACCCACTCAAGTATACTGGAGAATTGCATGGATAGGGGAGCTTGGCTGTCCTGGGGTTGCAAGAATCGGACACCACTTAGCAACTAAATACAACAACAATGACTTAGTAAGACATTTTGGCTTGTGTGTCAGTGCACCAATTCAGACACTGGCTGAGCACCTACTGTGTGTGAGACAGTGTATGAAGTGTGGACATACTTGGTGGACATCAGGAGGCAGGAAAGACTGAGCTGATGCAAAAAGTCTCATTCCTACTACAAACACATAGACATGTTAGACAAATATAGCAGGTGGAAGTTTCAAAAATACAAAAGGGAGTTTAGAAAAATCCCCTGGATGCCAGAAAGGAGGAGAAAAGTCTAACCCAAAACTGATGCCTGGGACTTGGCCCAGGGTATGGTCCCAGGAGCCAGAGGTTTCAAAATCATGCAGGGCAAGAAGATGAGGTCTTAAGCTAGTGTTAGGTGACATGTGGGAAGACACTCCTGCCTCAGGCTGGATATTTTGAAGGACTCTCCTTTTTGTGAATGGGGATAACAAAATCCTCTGTCAGTCATCTGGGGAGGTGGCAGGGAAGGTTGCTCTCATCCAGGTCCTTGAATGAAAATTCACCTTCACTAAATAGAAGCCCCAGCCTCTCCCATGTGTTTAAGTGCAGGCCACTGGCCTGGCAGTGGGCAACTTGAAGCTGAGAAACAACATCAAAACTGGGGTGGAAAGACAAAAAATACAAACTTCCCTTGAGCAGACAACACAACTTGAGCGTAGAGGACTCTCACAGGAAACAAATAAAAAATACCTGCTAAATGAGCAAACAATCCAAAGTCAATCAAGGACACTAGTGATGGGGAGAGTGGGCAAGTTCAATTCAAAGGAACATTCGTCCCTAAGACCCTGAGGTAACAGAATAACTCGAGTAAGACAATTAGACATGTTTAAAATGGAAGAGATTAAAAGAAACCATAATGAAGCAACAGAATGAGTAAGAACAGAGCAGAGAGGAAAATCAACAAGTGCCCACCTTCCAGGGACACAGAACATGCTTGGGAGATGGAGAAGGAATGAGGCAGGGACCATCCTGTCTAGGAGAAGGACCACACAGGGAGCTGCAGTTACTCCAGGAAGGGGCGTCAGACCCAGCCTGCCCAGAGGGAGGGGCCGAGAAACACACGTGTCTAACATGTGTGCAGGGAAAGTGGACCCAGAGAATGGCACATTCAACAGCTGCCACAGTCTAACGTCTGCATTTCCTCGGCTGTTGCAGAGATCCCCCTAAAGAACCTAAATACATTATAAGGAAATAGTATATATCTACGTTTCCCTCCCAATCTTTGAATCTCTCCAGTGTGGAGACAACGTGTCCTTCATGCACATGGAGCCACCCCCTCCCCCAACTCATTCTTCTCTTGCCACGCAAGTCTTCTCTCAGTTCTTCTGGGATAATAAGCTGTCTTCTACTTCTGAGTCTTTGCACATGCTATGATCACCTTCTAGAGTGATTCTTTCCTGATGCTTTTCTTCTGGGTCTCAGCTTAATGGGCACTGCTCACAGAGACCTTCCCTGACCACCTCACTAACAAGGGCCCTTCCTACTAATGCTTTCTTTATGCCACTCCTTGTTGGTTTCTTTTCTTACCTTAATTTATAATTATTTAACCATTTCCCCCCACCTTGTTTCCTCCATTAGAATGTAGATTCCCTGAAGGCAGGGAATGATCTCATCGCTGCTGGATTTCCAATGCCTGGCATTTATTTAGTAGGTGTTCAGTAAAATGATCAAATGAACTAATCTATGCAGGAAACAATTGTGAAACAACACTATACCCACTCAGAGGATACAGAGATGGAGAACATGGATTTTTGAACTTTGCAGTTTAGTGAAGGAGAGATATCAAACAAGAACTTGCAGTAAATGTGATGATGGTAATGATGGGGAAGGTACCCGGTGTGCGGGAGCACTAGGCCAGGGGATAAATTCTGCATAGAATTTGGGAAGGCTTCCAGGAAGAGCAACATTTAAGCTGAGTTCTGAAGTGTAAACACGAGTTCACCAGTTGAAAGGGAGCTGGAAGATGTTCTGGACTGAGAAGGCCCAGATGCAAGAGAGGTATGGCTTTTGGAGGGTATGAAAGAGGTTTTGCACTGGTTCAGCTTAGAGCTGCAGCAAGTAATAAGATGGGGGAGGTCAACAAGGCCAGATCATGGAGGGTTTTCAAGCTATGATAAAGAGTTTGGACTTTTTTCCTGCAGTCAATTAGGAGCCATTAAACATTCTGATTGGGAGAGTGGCATAATCCAGTGGATATTTTATAAAATGACTGGGGGGCAGTATGACTAACAGGAAGAGGGCTGGAGGCAGGGAGGTCAGATGGCTAGTGCAATAATTCAGGCAAGAGATGAGGATGGTTTAAGTGGAGCTGTGGTACTGAGGAAGTGACCTGGAGGAATTTAGGAGAGAAGGCAGAAGAAATCGGGATGGGGGCAGAATCAAGGGTGATGCCCAAGTTTCTAGCAAGAATAACATGGTGAAGGGAGCACCATCTTGGGGCCCATACACTTTGTACACATGCCATAGATGTATACTTGATGAAATAAAAGTGATCTTATGTAACATTTTGATAATGATGAATATTCATCAGTTCACTTTTGGGTCCTGGGTCTGCCTGCAGGTGTGATCTGCCATTCCCTACTGCTTCCACCTGTCTTGAGGTTACTCATCTGTGACCTGCCAGGCCAGGCTTCTCTCGGTATTCCTAATCCACAGTCACCAGTTCAGTTCAGTCACTCAGTTGTGTCTGACTCTTTGCGACCCCATGAATCGCAGCACGCCAGGGCTCCCTGTCCATCACCAACTCCTGGAGTCTACCCAGACTCGCATCCATTGAGTCAGTGATGCCATCCAGCCATCTCATCCTCGGTCGTCCCCTTCTCCTCCTGCCCCCAATCCCTCCCAGCATCAGAGTCTTTTCCAATGAGTCAACTCTTCGCATGAGGTGGCCAAAGTACTGGAGTTTCAGCTTCAGCATCATTCCTTCCAATGAACACCCAGGACTGATCTCCTTTAGAACGGACTGGTTGGATCTCCTTGCAGTCCAAGGGACTCTCAAGAGTCTTCTCCAACACCACAGTTCAGAAGCATCGATTCTTCGGCGCTCAGCCACCGTCCCCACCAGGACCCGTTTGCCTCTGTCTCCTGCTAAGAAGGGTGCCTGTGCCCTTCCCCCACTATCTCTGAATGCCAATAAAGTTTCTGTACTTTTTCATTAATTTTCTTGGTGTTTTGTAGCTATAGGGACATTAAAATTTATGCTCAATAATATTATTACAGTTTCCCACTATTAATGGGATTATTATTTTTGTTCATTTATGTTTGAAAGCCATTAGCATAAGATTTACCTCCAACAATATCTGCTGTGATTTTTTAATGCCCTTGAAACTTGCAGCGAGTGATAGGTCTATAATAAGAGAATGCTAGGAAGCATATAAATGTCTTTCTTGGGAAAAGAGACCTTTTTATTTTCATCCTGGTTGGACTCGGGTTCTTTGATATAGCAGTGGGTAGGATATAAGGTATTAAAGGCTGAGAACACTGTGTTAGTTTGTAGATGTGTTCAAACAAGTTCCTGGTTATTCAGGGGACACTTTCATATTCTAGGAGGATTCATATTCTTGTTCCTTTTTTATGTTGTTTCTTACCTGGCTTACAGAAAAATAAATTGTGTGCTTTCAGGGAACAATATTTAGAACCATGAGTTGCTTGAAAGCGAAGGGACCCTGAAATCACTTTATCTGTCTGACTTTTCTAGGAGCTGGGCTGCTGGATGCAGTGCTGAGCAGAGCTATGGAAACAGGCTTATTTCAGAGGCTGGAGAGGGGAGTTTCTCTGTGGGGTGAGGAAGGTGGGTAGAGAGGGCCAGTCTCATGAGTGTGTGACCTGTGCAGATTGTTAGGGCCCTGTGCTGTGAAATTCAAGTGCCACCATCTTGAAATTCTTAAGTTTTGAACAAAGGACCTCCCATTTTCACTAGGCCCTGCAAATGATTTATTTGGTACTAATACAGGTTTTGGAGCCAGGTAGACTTGGGTTCAAGTTCTGGAATTCTCTAACTATTGACTGTGCCTCCATTATCCTTATCAGAAAAACTGGGGAATTAATATTGTCTTCTCCAACTAGAGGTGAGAGCTAAAAGTCCATGGTTAGCATCCAGGGAAACTGACAGCTCTTAGGACGTGCTGAGTGGGATTTTTAACTTTCATGTGCTGTACCCATAATTAAATATTATTATGACTTAATGTCAGGAACACTGGCCAGCTGGGAGAACCAGACATTGTCTACATGTACAAAAGCTAATCCCAGGTATGCTGTCAGGAGCACACCAAGCAAAGAACATTTTCCTAAGAGGAGACAGAAGGCAGGAGGTCCATTCATCAACTGTCAGGCTTCTTACTGCTATGACACGTGACTGATTGTGTTCTCCAGCACAGTGTGGTCTCAGTTTCTCAGAAAACCTGCATGCTTCCCTTCTCTCCAGAAATCCCTCAAGATAGCCAACGAGTGACATGGGCATTATTATGAAGATGCCCTTGATCTTGATCTAATTAATATGCAAACTTTAGTTTCAGCTACTATTTGTAACAAATGGTTTTTCAACATATGACACAACAGAACTTGGCAGGCCATATATCACAATTCCATGCTTGAGAATCAGGAGCCCAGGCAAGGTATTTCCCCTCCCTGACAGCCTGGACTGGACAGATGAGGACCAGTATGGAGCCCTTCATGACTTTGCAGAAGAACATGGCTGTGCTGTAGCCAAAATGAGCAATACCAGTGACAAGCCATGGCGGCCAGAGTCAGAGAAACACTAAGTCATTGGTAAGATAAACCCGTGATGAATAGCACACTATCTTGAAATGCTGGGCTAAACAACTTTTTCTGAAAATGGGGAAAGGCTTTAAATCAAATTAATGAGAAACATAAGCTAATTCCTGGGTGTTTTTGGATGCTGGGCCAAAAGAATTCCTCAGGGGATTATAGCAGGAATCAGGTGGCCTTTGCTGCATTTAGTTTAGGGTCTGTGGGAGCTTGGAGTCCAGATGGTAGACATCAGGGGGAAGGACTGGGGGCCTCAGCTCTGCGTGCCCTGCTGCACACACACACACACCGTGAGACACAGGGTTCCCTGCACTGTCTCAGGAGACATGGGGCAGGAGCCCTAGCAGGGCAGCAGCCTCACAGTGGCCTGTGTTGGAAACGACCACATTCCCAGCACGCTTGGCTCTTTTCTTCCTTCCCCCTGTACACTTATGGGCAATGAGATGTAGTCTGCTACCCAGCTGTCTGAGGCCCAAAGGGCTTTTGTGGGTAGTGATGGCCAAAGCTGGACTGTCTCCTCCCCACAGTGCAGCCTGTGAATGGCCTTCAACAAACCACAGCTCTTCTTTCAAGATCCCTCATCAACCTCTTTCCAGTGTTTTTGATGATGGATGATGGTACCTCCCAACGAATAGAAAAGAATGATAGACTATTTCTCCCTTATCCCTCATTGGTATGAAAGGGGTCCTAGATAATACCTGACTCCTGGGCCTGCATCAGATGGTACACTGTATCAATACATTAAAGATGCTTCAGCTTATAATGATTTTGATTAATTACTGACTAGTTTATCAAACACCTCAAGACAAAGGGGCAAAGACCCTCTGTCAATAAACAAATGTTTCTTTTCGGAAATGGTGATTTTAGCTTCGTGTGAATGTCACTCCCCTGACCCTCTCAAGAATCAAAGTAACCCACCACACTGACCCTCAGGAGAACAAAGATGTGATATTCCAACAACGCAGCCACAGCAACAGCTTTTAGCACAAGCTCAAGAAACCACAAATGCAGTCAGGGAAGATGCGAGACAGCAAGACGAACATTTGTGCCTCTGTCTTCAACTGAACATAAGCATTCTGAAACTCAGCAAATAGATTTCACTTCCTACAGTACCAATTCTCCAGCACATAGTCCTATAAGTTTTGAGCCCCTGGGAAAGAAAGCTAAAGGATGCTTGAGGCCATGTCTGGGTTTCAGTCATTCTGGGATTATTTTTTTTACCTGTTGTCGAATTTCCTCCTCCATTTTCACGGGAGAGCCCAATTCTGCAACCTGTTTGACGCCTTCGCTCGCGTATCCTCCGTACTCCCATAGCACGTAATTCTTGGAGTGGGATCCGCCGATGATGGCAGACCAGTGATTGGCCCGACCTGGAAAAGCCAATTAGATGCAGGCGTCAGTGTGGCTGTGGCTAAAACACAGGTCTCTTCAAGGATGGGGAGGTGTAATTGGACAATGACCCAACCTGTGTTGGCTAAGCACCTGCTCTGTGTTACGTCCTCTGCTATTCTGGGATGAGTGAGATAGTCCCTGTCAGCTAGTAAGTCTTGGGCATATGCAGACAGGGGAATGGGTAGATGTCTACATAAGACACAGAGCTGGCCCAGAATGATGACTCCTGTCTGGAAGAATCTCAGAGAGGAAGAAAGTTGAGAGAAGGTTTAAATGCTGAGCAGATTTGTAAGACAGAACAGAGAGGAACGACTATTTCTGGCAGACTCAGAAACATTAAGTCACATTGTGTGTTTGGGGAGCCGTAAGTGATTTAGCATTGCTGTGTCACCGAGTGTCAAGGGGAGAGTTGGGAAATGAGGCCAGGGAAGTGGGAAGGAGGCTGCCCATGGAGAACCTTGTTCTAAATGCTTCAGGAGTTCAGCTGTCATTTTAAAGGGTCTGAAACCATTGAAGTGTTCTGAGCAGGGGAATGATACAATCACGTTTGAATTTTAGATAAATCATCCAGATAGCAGTGTGAAGGATGCATTGGCGTGGGCAATATTGGAGTGTGGAGCTGGGGAGGTGGGCACCGAGCGAAAGATAAAGGGAGTGAGTAGGAAATCAGGCTTAATCATTCCTGGGAATAAGCACTGCTGGGTTTTGCTGGCTTTTATGTATCTTCCAAGGTGAGGGGCAGGCAGGCTAGCCACGTGAAAGGATGGGCGAGGAGGTTTGGATACAAGGACATGACTAGTCCACAGTGGCTTGCTGAGGATCATCCAGGATAATGACTGCAGTCATTATCTTGCAGATTATGACACAGAGGGAGAACAGAATAATGTCTGGGCAGGACCAAGGCAGAACTTGGCCTGAGGATTTTTCAGTCTCAAGGGGGAGGAAAGAGAGGAGAGAAAAGTCAACACCAACACCAAACCAGATTTGTTTTTGCACATGATGAATATAAATACATATATATTGATTACTGGGCTTCCCGGGTGGCACTAGTGGTAAAGAACCCGTCTGCCAATGCAGGAGACATCAGAGACCCAGGTGAAATCCATGGGTCTGGAAGATCCCCTGGAGGACGAAACGGCAACTCGCTCCAGTGTTCTTGCCTGGCAAATTCTATGGACAGAGGAGCCTGGCAGGCTACAGTCCATGGGGTCACAAAGAGTCGGACATGACTGAAGTGACTTAGCATGCATGCACGCACATACACATACTGATTACTGTTACATACAATTTGTTACAATGTTGACTCAGTTGTCTGCTATTCTTTGGCTGGGTTTTTAAAATCTCCAANTTCAGTCATTCTGGGATTATTTTTTTTACCTGTTGTCGAATTTCCTCCTCCATTTTCACGGGAGAGCCCAATTCTGCAACCTGTTTGACGCCTTCGCTCGCGTATCCTCCGTACTCCCATAGCACGTAATTCTTGGAGTGGGATCCGCCGATGATGGCAGACCAGTGATTGGCCCGACCTGGAAAAGCCAATTAGATGCAGGCGTCAGTGTGGCTGTGGCTAAAACACAGGTCTCTTCAAGGATGGGGAGGTGTAATTGGACAATGACCCAACCTGTGTTGGCTAAGCACCTGCTCTGTGTTACGTCCTCTGCTATTCTGGGATGAGTGAGATAGTCCCTGTCAGCTAGTAAGTCTTGGGCATATGCAGACAGGGGAATGGGTAGATGTCTACATAAGACACAGAGCTGGCCCAGAATGATGACTCCTGTCTGGAAGAATCTCAGAGAGGAAGAAAGTTGAGAGAAGGTTTAAATGCTGAGCAGATTTGTAAGACAGAACAGAGAGGAACGACTATTTCTGGCAGACTCAGAAACATTAAGTCACATTGTGTGTTTGGGGAGCCGTAAGTGATTTAGCATTGCTGTGTCACCGAGTGTCAAGGGGAGAGTTGGGAAATGAGGCCAGGGAAGTGGGAAGGAGGCTGCCCATGGAGAACCTTGTTCTAAATGCTTCAGGAGTTCAGCTGTCATTTTAAAGGGTCTGAAACCATTGAAGTGTTCTGAGCAGGGGAATGATACAATCACGTTTGAATTTTAGATAAATCATCCAGATAGCAGTGTGAAGGATGCATTGGCGTGGGCAATATTGGAGTGTGGAGCTGGGGAGGTGGGCACCGAGCGAAAGATAAAGGGAGTGAGTAGGAAATCAGGCTTAATCATTCCTGGGAATAAGCACTGCTGGGTTTTGCTGGCTTTTATGTATCTTCCAAGGTGAGGGGCAGGCAGGCTAGCCACGTGAAAGGATGGGCGAGGAGGTTTGGATACAAGGACATGACTAGTCCACAGTGGCTTGCTGAGGATCATCCAGGATAATGACTGCAGTCATTATCTTGCAGATTATGACACAGAGGGAGAACAGAATAATGTCTGGGCAGGACCAAGGCAGAACTTGGCCTGAGGATTTTTCAGTCTCAAGGGGGAGGAAAGAGAGGAGAGAAAAGTCAACACCAACACCAAACCAGATTTGTTTTTGCACATGATGAATATAAATACATATATATTGATTACTGGGCTTCCCGGGTGGCACTAGTGGTAAAGAACCCGTCTGCCAATGCAGGAGACATCAGAGACCCAGGTGAAATCCATGGGTCTGGAAGATCCCCTGGAGGACGAAACGGCAACTCGCTCCAGTGTTCTTGCCTGGCAAATTCTATGGACAGAGGAGCCTGGCAGGCTACAGTCCATGGGGTCACAAAGAGTCGGACATGACTGAAGTGACTTAGCATGCATGCACGCACATACACATACTGATTACTGTTACATACAATTTGTTACAATGTTGACTCAGTTGTCTGCTATTCTTTGGCTGGGTTTTTAAAATCTCCAAGTAAGGAATATTTTTGGGCACAGCAAAGAGGGAAACTTGAACTGGTTGGATCCAACTGATGTTTGCTGCTTACAACCCTCTGGCTCAGGGTGGGCAGACCTTTCCACTCTACTCCCCACTACTTAAGAAAGTGATTCTAAACAGGCCAAGATCTTGTTCACATCTCCCACCTGCTACTCCAGGGCCCTCTGGTCCAGGGCACATCAAGAGCGTGGGCCCAAAGCTACCTGCTTGGTCTGCTGAGAGATGACATGATCCAGGCAGACAACATCACCATGGGGGTTTGCCCAGCTGCTGGCTCATTGTTTCCCATACATCAGGGAGATGCAAACACTGGGTTTGTCCGTCACATCCCTAGACAAGACAGATGGAGGTGTTGCCAGCAATTTCTCTAATTTACTTCGTGATTGGGAAGCATGCTCTGGTTATCATCTAGGCTAAGAGCATTGCTTGTGTAGGGGCAAGGGTTAGAATCAGTCATGATGTTTGGTTCATGGTATGAACACAGGGAGACCAGTTCCAGTATCTCACTTATCCTCCTGTTCTGTTTCATCAAAATATCCCCTTGTTCCAGATCCAGTCTACCTATAATTTCATACCTCAGTGGCTTAGCACATGCTGTTCCCTCTGTGCTTCCTCCTGTCTCGGCCACTCATTCCCCTTTCCTGATTTACCCAGAAGCCTCCCAAGACCTCCCTGCTGCTGCTGCTGCTAAGTTGCTTTAGTCGTGTCTGACTCTGTGCGCCCCATAGAGTCGCACAGCCTTCCAGGCTCCCCCGTCCTTGGGATTCTCCAGGCAAGAACACTGGAGTGGGCTACCATTTCCTTCTCCAATGCATGAAAGTGAAAAGTGAAAGTGAAGTCACTGAGTCGTGTCCAACTCTCATAGACCCCCCTCCCCCCCAGACTGCAGCCCATCAGTCTCCTCCGTCCATGGGATTTTCTAGGCAAGACCTCCCTAGAATGATTTAAACCTTTGTCTTCTATCTCCCCTTAGCATAGATCACATTTTAAAAAATGGAAGTATAGTTGATTTACAATATTATATTAGCTTCAGGTATACGACACACTGATTCAATATTTTCATAGTTATTAAAAAATAATGGCTATGTTTTTCTGTGCTGTACAATAGACACTTCTTGCTTACCTATTCTGTGTATCTTAATCCCTATCTTACCCCTCCCCTTTCCTTTTCCCCACTACCAGTTTGTTCTATCGGCACAGATCGTATTTACGATCCCCACTCCGTGTGTGTTTTCCCACTAGATGGTAGGCTCCCTGAGGAAGTCTGTCTTCAGCACTGTCTGCCCAAGGGCCCAGCCCTGAGCCTGATGCACTGTGAATGCTTAGCACTTATTCCCTGAAGCATTTCATCCAAAAAAATCAAATACAAAGATGGCAGTATATGTGCTGGAAGCATTGGGCAGCAGGCTTGCACAGATTTGATTCAATGTGATTAAATTCAAGTCTCAGTTCAGCAGAGTTCCTAACTCCTACTGGGCTAAAGCGCTCAGCTATTCTGCGGGCTGTTAAAAAATAAACACCAAACAACAGCAAAAAAGAAAGGCCTGGGTCTCAGAGCCGGCAGACAAGGATTCAAATTCCAGCACTGACACTACCTGTGGAAACTTGGCCAAATTCCAATTACTTTATTTCCCTGATTCGTAGCTCATTCTTTTGTAATTCAGGGATGAAAATGCCTACCTTATCGACCTGTTATAAGAATTAAATTCAATTTTTAACATAATGACATAATATATGTGCAATCCCTGGCACACAATAGACTCTCAATAAAGATGGTTTCTTCCTTCCCTGGTTGTTTGGGAGGCTACAAAAATGAGTAAAATATGAACCTGTCTTTGATTCAGTATGAGAGATAAGAAACACATAATGCAAACTAAGGTAAGAGGACAGGAGCAAACACAGTCACAGGGCCGTGAGGGGTGGACCAGATGGCTCTTTCTGATTTCTTCATTGAACTTCCATTTACTATGTGCCAAGCACTGTGGCAGGCCCTGGGCACTGACAGGACTTGGATGTGGTGCTTGTCCTGGAGGGACTCACAGCCTGGGGGAGGGGAAATGGATGGATCAGCAGATTACCTACAATCAAGCATGGTCAGAGCTCTAGACACAAGAGCATGGAACACAGGAAATGGAGCAGCTAACTCCAAATTCAGGGATTCAGAGTCTAAATGCACGTTTACAGAGAAACAAGTACCTCAAGAATGAGGTGTCTTACTCTTGACTAAAATGTCAGAGTATCAGTTTAGCCTTCTAGTCAACACAGTTGTTAGTTTTCTGAAATGCTCTTGCAACATACCACATTTATTCAAATTTTAGGACCTTGAATGACATTAACCACATAATAGATATTTTGCAAGGCACTAGGCTAGGGTAAGGGGGCAGACTATATCCTTCCTGGGGATACAAGGCAGGCACTCATGGGACAATTTGCAGTGTTAGAAATAACAAGGAATTCAGGTGAGTAGCAGTCACATATGGGCAGGATGGCTTGGGGGGAGGGCCACGGTGCTGAAGACCAAGGCTCCAGGCCTCCATTCGTGACCATGAATCAGTTATTCCATGTCTCAGAGCTGCAGCTCACCTTTAAAAAATAGAGACAATAATTACTAGACTGGACTGCTTCTCAGAGTTGTGCAAATTAATAGGGCTGGCCTGGGAGAGAACTATAAAAACTTTAAAGAAACTGTACAAAACAAAGTCTCTGTATTTGTATGGACAGAAAGCACAGGAGCAGCCACAAGAAGGCAGAGGAGCAAGGACACTTCCCCCTTGGAAGGAGACTCCCGTGGGAAAACTGGCAGGACAGGAGGCGCAGATAAGATCTATTTTTAGGGTCAGGAAGATCTCCTGGAGTAGGAAATGGCAACCCACTCCAGTATCCTTGCCTGGAGAATTCCATGAATAGGGGAGTCTGGCGGGCTATAGTCCATGGAACTGCAGAGTTGGACACGACTGAGTGATTAACACACAGGTGTTAGGCACAGTGCTTTCCTAGGTGCAACCCTCATTACAACTCCATCGTCACCCTACAGAAGAAGAGATGTTAAGGAACCTACCTAAGCACACAGAGGAGCTAGCAAGAGGGCCAAGTTGGGGTTCAAATCCAAGTTCACCGGCCCCAAAATACATTCTCTTTTCCTGAGAAGTCAGGAAATGGAGACCGTTTAGTGGGATAGAGAGAAGACAAAAAGATAAGATGAAAAAGAAAGGCAGGGCCAGGTTGTGGAGAGTGATGCATGCCCATGGTGCTAACTGGCATCAGAAGAGAGAGAAATATAATGGAAATTTTCTTCTGGCAAGAATGACATAACAATAGTTTACACGTATGGAGTCGTTACTACGGGACAGGAACTGTGCCAAGGACTTGACCGATATTGTCACATGAAATACTCAAGAAAGAAAAGTCTTTTTTCCAAACCTAATAGAATTGTTTAGTAGCTTAAATATATAATAGAGCTTGCTTTATAATCTGTGAGCTTGCTTTATAGTCTGTTATAACATTATGTCAATGGGAAAAAATGCTTTCTGAGATTCAAACAACCAACTAAATTTAACAAAGAACTCCCTTCATGAAAGTGAAAGTGAAAAGTTGCTCAATCATGTCTGATTCTTTGTGACACCATGGACTATACAGTTCATGGAATTCTTCAGGCCAGAATACTGGAGTTGGTAGCGTATCTCTTCTTAAAACATCTTCCCAACCCAAGGATCGGACCAAGGTCTCCCACATTGCAGGTGGATTCTTTACCAGCTGAGCCCAAGGGAAGCCCAAGAATACTGGAGTGGGTAGCCTTTCCCTTCTGCAGCAGATCTTCCCAACCCAGGATCGAGCTGGGGTCTCCTGCATTGCAGGCGGATTCCTTACCAGCTGAACTACCAGGGAAAATTCAACTCCTTTCATAGCAAATATTTATTTAAAAGAACTTTTATGACATATTCAGACATTAGGAAATTCTTTTAAAAAAAATATTTATTTGACTGTGCTGGGTCTTAGTTGCAGCATGTAGAATCTAGCTTCCTGACCAGGGATTGAACCCAGGCACCCTGCATTGGGAGCTCAGAGTCTTAGCCACTGGACCACCAGGGAAGTACTAGGAAATTCTTATATGTAGCATATGCTTTTAAATTAATCAAAAAAGAAAGTTCTTTCTCTCTCTCTTTTTTTTTTTGATACAAGTGCTATCTCAATTTCCACTTTTCACATGAGGAAACTTAGACTTAAAGAGGTGAAATGAGTTAACTCCAGATCACCAGAGCAGATATTGAAGATGTCGGGATTCAAAGTTGGGTCTATCTAGTGCCAGATACCACTTCTCCCCCACCCACTACATCACAGCTTTGGAAGGACATGCCAGCCATAGGGAGGAGAGAGGGCCCAAGGGTGAAGAGACCAAACAGGAGATCCATCACCATCTGTGGCTGAATTGTGTATGGCCTGGCTTAGGAGAGGAAATGGGAACATGGGACCAGATGTATGAGCCAGTAAAATCAGGGAGGACTAGACAGTCTACAGGAGTCAGTTTGGTGAAGTAAAAAGCTCCAGTTTTTGGATCAAACATGTGTGTATTCCAGTCTCCAATCTGAAACTTTCCAGACTGAATAAGTTAGTCAGTCACTCTCAACTCCAGTCTCTTCATCCATAAAGCAGGGATATTGACATGACCAGCCTCCTAGTGCCTTTCTGAGGCTGATGTCCATGAATTAAAGACAGTTAACACATGAAATGGGCTCCAAAGATACCAGCTAGTCAAATTAAATCTGAATGTGGTGGGGCAAAGCCAGAAAAGCTTCTGGAAGCCATGGGACCAAAGGGAATCAGATTTGGAGATTGGTTAGCAGTTTGAACTAGAACTGGTGGGAAGAGATGACAGGAATGTTAGATGCAGGAAACTGAGTCTGAAAAAAATGGTAGGGAGTCATCTAAATGGGACACAGTTGTCTAGGGCTGGAAGAATGAGGTGCTAAGCAGACTCCAGTTAGTTGGGACACAGACAAGTTTAGCCCCCATTCTCCAGGAAATAAGGGATGAGAAGGAGAGAGGCTGCAGGTATCAGGAAGCCTGGGGAGAAGGGGATAAAGTAAATGCTCATGACTTTCTTACAGGAACACTCAGTGGGACCACCACTGGGGTTCCTAGTTAACACTTGGGCTTCAGCCTCAGGGTAAAGGCAGAAAAACAGACACTATCAGCAACTCTTTGAGTCTCAGGTAAGGCTACAGCTCCTTGGTTTAGCCAGCCTCTCTCTGGCTCCAGCAGCTGGGTCTAGAAGGTTACTCCCAGTAGCTTGGATGGGGCATTGATGTGACAGAGGCAGGCGGAAAGCTGGAGGAAATGATTAGACATGTGAGTCTGAGATATTGCTAGCTAGCCAAGTGTGCGCATCAGTCTGAAAAGCCACTCCAGAGGGACACAGGTGCACTCATCTCACTTCTGACATCTTTTCTGCTGTCAGCACTAGATGGTAAATTACGGGATTCACAATGATGTCTAGGAGCCTAGTGCTGATGAAAGAAGAAGCATGTCTGGCCTTTTGTCTGGTGTAGGAGAAGGCATGTTGCATAGTAGATGGATTCTTCGAGGTCTTCTGCATATGGTAGCTATTCAGTGACTGCCCAGATTTCCTAGACTGCTTTGCCAGTGGTTGCATTTCCTTGCCAATCTCAATCCTGCAGAAGCCAACCATTCATTTTCTTGACACTCATTCAGAGCTTCACTGGAGAATGTTTTGCAATCTTGAGGACTTGTTTGCTACAACCTCTTGTTTTCCACTCTCAGTCTCACCCATCATATCTTAGCAAATCTTTGGGAACTGGTTGGACTCAGACAGAATTTGTTATTGTAGCTACAGCACAGTTCCTTCACTTTCTAAGTCCTAGCCTCCTCTCCCCATCTCTTAATAGATGACTCTGTCACTTAACTTTCCTGAGAAGACCAACATCAACACACCCAGACTCACCCAGGTACTACCTGGCCAGTGATCAATGGAAAAATACTGTGGCCCTGCCAACCCTGCTCATAAACCTTGTCTTGGCTCTCACTTCCCTCTTGCCCTGGCTCTTCTCACCCTGAGCTCAGTTCCAGAATCTGCCTGGTTTCTGACCCTTTGGATTTGGCCATGGAATGTGGCTCCTCTAGATTTGCTGCTGGGTGCTGCCTAGGACATAGCCTGTACTTGCCCTCTGGCTCTTCTTGCTTTTGGGTGCTTCATGAACTCACTTTGATCAAGCTCTTCTGGTGTTTATGATTCCATATCAGTAGAGCCTCCTGGAAAAAGCCCTATATGGGAAGATCTGTCACTGAGGACAGAAATTCATCAACTTTCTATCATTCTGCCTTCTTTACTTAGCTAGTGTTTTTTCCTTCCTTAAGCTCTTAAGATAGTGTCATTTTTCTGTTCCAGGAAAACATGTAGGCAATTGATTACATTCTTTTGTATTTCCCCTAAGACCTCCAATGATAATATTCTATCCAATTAACTAATCAAATGAACATTTACTAGGCAAATACTATGTACTAAGTCAGCAATCAGTAAGCTGCAGCTCACTGCCTATTTTTGTCCTGATAAAGTTTTATATTTCATGTATTATTTATGTATTGTTTATGGCTGCTTTCATGATACAATAGTTTAGTCAAGAGGTTACAAAAGAGACCATCTGGCCTGCAAACCCTAAAATAGTTATTATCTGGTCCTTTATTGGGCATCCCTGGTGACTCAGATGGTAAAGAATCTGTCAGCAATGTGGGAGATCTGGGTTCCATCCCTGGATCAGGAAGATCCCTTGGAGAAGGGAAAGGCTACCCACTCCAGTATTCTTGCCTGGAGAATTCCATGGACAGTGGAGCTTGGCAAGCTACAGTCCAAAAGTTTCCTAAAACGTGTGCTAGGCCATGGTGACTCTGAAAAGAATCAGATTTGATCCCATCTTTGAAATGTTCAGTGTGGAGGGTAAGGTTGAGGGCAAGGACAGGTCATAATAGGCAATTACAATAAAATGTGGGCAATATAGCTTTGATAAAGGCAAAATCAGAGTGCTATAAAAGCACAAATAAAGGGACATTAAACCCAGACTGTACCAGAGAAGGCTTCCTGGAGGAGATGGCAATTGAGCTCCATTTTGAAGGAAAAGTAGGAGTTAAGAAAGGCAATTAGTGAGTAAAAGGGAGGATATTTTTTGCAGAGGGATTAGTGTGTTCCAAAGCGAAGCCAGAGACACAAGAAAAACCCAAAGTAGGTCAAGGCATTCTGTATGTGTGTCTCTGTGAGTATCTGTAAGAAAGGGCTTATCAGTAATGAAGCCCATCAGCTAGGCAGACCTTGAAGAGATATGAATGTCTTCATAGTAAGTTTTTTATTTTATCCTGAAAGTGGTGTGAAGAAGAGAATAAGATATTCCTGTCTACAGACAACTCCCAGATCTATATATGCTCATGCAACTTATGCTTCTGACTCTGATGTAGTAGATGGCACTGGACTAGCCCTCTGGACATAAGTAACTATAAAACTGGACAAAATGTGGGCTTTCCTGACAGCTTAGATGGTAAAGAATCTGCCTGCAATACAGAAGACCCTGCTTCAATTCCTGGGCCAGGAAGACCTCCTGGAGAAAGGATAGGCTACCCACTCCAGTATTCTTGGGCTTCCCTGGTGGCTCAGATGCTAAAGTATCCACTGCAATGCTGGAGACCTGAGTTTGATCCTTGGTTTGGGAAGATGATCCTCTGGAGGAGGGCATGGCAACCCACTCCAGTATTCTTGCCTGGAGAATCCCCAAGGACAGAGGAACCTGATGGGCAAAATATATGAAGCACCAGTTTTCAAAAAAGGACTCTGATCCCTGAGAAAAGCAAAACACAAGAGATGAGTCTCAGGTGTGACCTAGACATTTTCTAGTTTGTGATGCAGGAAAGTAGACCACAACGAAGAATGGCAATCTGGCTAAACTGACAGGAATCTGAGGCTGCTGAGATAGATAGGATTTACTGGTAAAAATACCAGTAAGGGAAGGAACTGCACAGAGAAGTTCAGAAATATGCATAAAAGTCCACTTAAATCTGTCACCAAACACTGAGCTGCACATGTGCAGGGTGGGACTTCAAAGGCCTAGGAGAGAACAGTTACTGACCAGCTAAGAGCTGAATGGAAATTCCAGAGATCACACGATGCTAGAGATGTAGGAATTC
The DNA here is from genome assembly GCA_006410615.1 of Neotragus moschatus. Taxonomy (NCBI): domain Eukaryota; kingdom Metazoa; phylum Chordata; class Mammalia; order Artiodactyla; family Bovidae; genus Neotragus; species Neotragus moschatus. The sequence continues at coordinate 500,975 of SJYA01002181.1, read as the reverse complement.
CAATCACTCACATTAAAGAAACTTTGCTAACCTTTCAGGATGTTCAAGTCAGACTCTAGAAAAGCCACATATTGGGAGTAAAATGACATTAAACCCAGAGCAAGTACTACTCTAGACTAACCCTAACAAAGCTTAGAAAACAAGCCTTGAAAGAGAATTAAGCAGGTCTACCACTAAAACTGTCAAATCAAAACTCCATCTCTCTAAAGAAAGACAACAAATCCAGACACTCAACATCACCTATGTCTATCATACAATCAAAAGTGGTTCAAGAGCATGAAAATATGACTATAACTATGAAAAAAAACAATAGAAAAAAAAGTTCCTGAGATGACAGATACATTGGGATTATCATATGAGGACTTTAAAACATCTATTATCAATATGTTTAAGAATTTTAGGAAAAGATAGACTTAACAAGTAGACAAATGGAGACCCTCAGCAGAGAAAGAGAAGCTATTTTTAAAAACCCAATGGAAATTCTAGAACTGAAAAATACACCTGTATATATGACATGGCAAAGGAAAAGATATGTAGACTAAAAAATAGGGTAATAGAAACAATTCAAAATGAAGCACAGAGAAAAAAAGTTTGAAAAAAAATAAGCTGGAGTCTCAGTGATCTTTAGAACAACAACTAGTTTAACATAAAGGTATCTGGAGTCTCAGAAGGAGATGATAGAGAAATTGAGTTATAAAATATTTTTTTAAATGCCTGAAAATTTCACAAATTTGATGAAAAATATCAACCTACAGATCCAAGAAGCTCAATAAACTCAAAACACAATTGAAGCAAGAAAATTACACCTAGGTACATCACAAGCAATTGATGATACCTAGAGATCATCATGGAGAAGGCAGTGGCACCCCACTGCAGTGCTCTTGCCTGGAGAATCCCATGGATGGAGGAGCCTGGTGGGCTGCAGTCCATGGGGTCGCTAAGAGTCAGACACGACTGAGTGACTTCACTTTCACTTTTCCCTTTCATGCATTGGAGAAGGAAATGGCAACCCACTCCAGTGTTCTTGCCTGGAGAATCCCAGGAATGGGGGAGCCTGGTGGGCTGCTGTCTATGGGATCACACAGAGTCAGACACGACTGAAGCGACTTAGCAGAAGCAGCAGAAATCATCAAGGTTCTGGAAGACAGCTGGATTTTCTAACTGGCTGTGGGCAGCTTTGTTGTTGTTCAAGTGGCAGTCAGCACTGGCAGGGTATAGAATCTCAACAGGTGGATGGAGCAAATCGTGGGGAAATGACAACAAAATGAGTCAGATATACAGACAGAAGTTCTTAGAAGCAGCCAGTAAAGTCCCTGACATTAGTTTGCAGTCAGGGTTCAGGTTCCACCTTTTGCAGTCAAAATGGGAGACTTAAAAGATGCTGGGAGAGAAGCAGTGACCAAAGAAGCCTCTCTGTTCTGAGCCTTAGGGGCATACGGCAGGGACATCTTGAGTGTGAAGACAATTTAAGAGGCCAGAGATGAGCCCCAAGAGACTTGGGATCTGGACTGGGAGTGAAGGATCTTTAGCAACTGCCTGCCTCATGTAGGAATCGCCTTAGGAACAGGGAAATTGTAATAATCGTTAATATGTAGTGAGACTTTACTATGTGCTTTGTATATTGTTATTTATTTAATCTTTGAGTCAAGCCCATTTTACAAACTAGGAAGTTAAAGCAAAGAAGCATTAAACGACTTGCTCAGAGTTATCCAGCTGGTTAAGTGGCAGAACCAGGATTTGGACCCAGGCAGGCTCACATCCCCAGATGCTCTAAGTGAATTTTTCTGTGAAGATGGAATTGTTCCATAGTCTGCTGTCCAATATGGTAGCCCCTTGCCAGAGTGCATATTGAAGGCTTGAAATGTTATATGATTTTAATCCATTAAAATAGCTACCTGTATCTAGTGGCTATCACATTAGACAGCACAGCTAGAGAATCTTGGATAGGTCTGAGGGTCTTGGATAGGTCTGCTAAGTATAAGGACCAACTGTGCAAGTAGCCACTCTCAGAAGTGGAGATAAGAGGACAGGCCTTCCTGGCAACCCTCACAGCTGTGGATCACATGTGGCAGGCAGAACCTGTCCTTGAACTAAGATTTGGCCTGCAGCAGTCGCATTTGATGGAGAGTATCACATACTCTCCATCTACCTCTGACTTCAGCCACAATGGTTGGCAGATGTGAGTACACACTCATCCTTTCAGTGAATGTCCACATCAAGCGTACTGTGCCTCTTTCCATTTACTGCCTTATATCTTCAGTCCATCCTAAAGGAGATCAGTCCTGGGTGTTCTTTGGAAGGAATGATGCTAAAGCTGAAACTCCAATACTTTGGCCACCTCATGTGAAGAGCTGACTCATTGGAAAAGACCCTGCTGCTGGGAGGGATTGAGGGCAGGAGGAGAAGGGGATGACAGAGGATGAGATGGCTGGATGGTATCACCGACTCGATACACAAGTATGAATGAAGTCCCGGAGATGGTGATGGACAGGGAGGCCTGGTGTGCTGTGATTCATGGGGTCGCAAAGAGTCAGACACAACTGAGTGACTGAACTGACTGACTGACTGACCTTTTCTGAAGCACTGAGTGCCTGCTTGGGCAGCAATCATGTGTCTGGAAGACCAGGGAAGTTATTGCTCCTAGAGAAAAAACTCAGCCTACAGAGTCATGGGAGCTTGTGGACAATTCTGGAAGGTGGATAATTCTGGAAGGCATTCTGTATACTTTTCCGAGGTGCACTGATGCCAGTGACCTCAAAATGCACTCCTAGGTAGATTTCCTTCTCCTGCCCTATCATTATCCCTCAGTTCCTTCACTCTTGCTTCCAGCATCATCATTTTTGTAAACCATCTGCACCAAAGTCCTTGCCTCAGGCTCTACTTTGTAGGAAGTTGATACACAACTCTCTCAACTAAGATTGTGTGTCTGGGCCTGGAGCTTCATTAAAATCTGAATATTAGACAAGCGCTAGCTAGGGCTGCTCCTCTTATTTCTGTATGCAGAGTAGTTTTATAGATGATCTTTCAGCACCCCTCCACCCAAAGCTACAGATGTTGTTTCCATTGTTATCACCATTGTTGCCATTGTTACCATTATCATTAAAACCTTTACTATTTATTGAGCACACTCCCTGCCTCATTACTTCATAGGCATTAGCTAGCATCCTTCTGTTCTCACAGTGCTCATACTACGGAGGTCCGTTACCACCTCCATGTTATGGATGAGGGAACTGAGCTGCTGGTAAGCACAGAGCTAAACCTATCACCTGGTCTACCAAGGCTATGCCCTTTCTACTCCACTGGGCATCCAAAGCCTGAGCCAAGTCCAGAGTTATTTAAGAGATCACTCTAGTGTCACACGTGCCTGTCACCATGGGAACAAATAAGGTGGTTCCTATCCAGAGTCTNCTGCTGGTAAGCACAGAGCTAAACCTATCACCTGGTCTACCAAGGCTATGCCCTTTCTACTCCACTGGGCATCCAAAGCCTGAGCCAAGTCCAGAGTTATTTAAGAGATCACTCTAGTGTCACACGTGCCTGTCACCATGGGAACAAATAAGGTGGTTCCTATCCAGAGTCTCTGACAACACCAGGGTTTATTGGCTCTTGAAGTTCATAAATTTTAGCCTTCTTTAAACTCAGTCTTTCCCACCCATTTTTCTGAACTTCTGATTCTTGATTTATTTAGTGACAGATTTTATTTTCTTGGGCTCCACAGTCCAAGATAGTGGACTATGAGGATAGTGACTGGACTCACAAAATTAAAAGATGCTTGCTTCTTGGAAGAAAAGCTATGACCAACCTAGGCAGTATATTAAAAAACAAAGTCATCACTTTGCTAACAAAGGTCCATANAAGAAGTGACTTTGTTTTCAGTTTTAAAGGCCTGCACATAGTAGGTACGTGCAGGAAAGATGGTTGACTGACAAGTATCCAGGGCTCTGTAGTGAAAGAAGAAAGCATCTTAAGATTTATTGTTAAGAAATAAAAAAGCTGGCTCAGACCCATGCCCACCACCATGTCCTGGCAGCTGAGGACACTGCAAAGGCAACAATCAGGATGGAAAATTCCCCTTTCCAAATTCTTGAAACCTGCAGCCCAAGGTGGCAGCTGGGGGACTATTATTCCCTGGTGCTCTGGTGAAATGGAAGAATTCTGTTTGTGCAATTCTAAACAGGAGAAGTCTCTTTTCTCTTGATGAAGAAGGGTAGTTTGTGATTAGAGGGATATTTCCTTAGTAGTGGTGGTGGTCCTTTTTTCTTTTTTAAACCTTACTAGAGATTGAATTATTACAGTAAGAGGTAGCAGGAATTCTTTGACTTGATAAGGTCTGGCTTACTAGTTCTCCCTTGGAGGGAATAAGGGCTGAATAACTTATTCATTACTTGAACAAATTTTAAGGGTGCTGTCAGAATCAAAACCAGAGCAGGCAGATGAGCTTAAAGACAAGACAGATTGTTAGGGGAGGTGAGCCAGAAGACTAAGGATCTCCTGGTAATAGGAGAGACCAGGGACACTGGGCATTGGGCAGGTCTGGCAGGTCTAAGACACAGAATTCCAGGGTTTGGAAGGATTGGTAGAAGCAAGGGTTGGAGGAGCAAAGATACGGTCTCATTGGGAAGCAGGGCAACATTAAGGGCAAGGTCAACTGGATAGTAGTCAGTCCTTAGATACCTATCGAATCAATGAATTCCTGATGACTGAGACTCAACTATGAGACCTGGGGTCAAGACAAGAACTGGATCACAAGAAATGAGTTATAACAACAGCTAACAATTAGATAACACAGTGTGCACCAGGCACTCTTCTAAGTTCTTTACATATATTAATTCATTTCATCCTCACAAGTCCTGAGACGCTGGCCTTGTTATCATTCCCACTTCACAGATGAGAAAAGTGAGACACAGAGAGATTAATTAAGTGCAAGATTCAGTATGGCTCCAGAGTCCACACACTTGCCATTAGATGCAATGGCTTTGTTAGAACTGGGACAATGATGGGGTGCTAAGCACTTCTAAAGTTCTTCCAAGAGGGAAAATCTCTGGTACCAGAATCCAAGGGTTGGACTGAGTCTTAAAGGTCCTCAGTGAGCTCAATTTTCAGGAGCACTTTTGGTCTGTAAGTTTTATTTTTTTGTGAATTATTCTCCAAGCATATAATTTCTAGCAAATCTAAGACCTTGGCCTGCCAGCTTTTTTGCTTTCTTCTGCAAGTTTTGGCCCCAAAGCTGCCAGGATAGGGAACTGATTTCTCACTTTGGCTGATAGAAATATCTGACTGACAATCTCTCAGTTTGTGCCTCTGGCATAGAAGGAGTGTGAGCCATTTTCCCAGGGTTGTGTCTTCAGAGGTCAAATTGACATCACAATACTATGAACTAGTTTCCACGTCCTCTGGTTGAAAATCCATGCCGCTTTGTCAGCCAAAACAAGCATTTCAAGACAGAGTTGAGACGTTGCTCTAATTCGTGTAGCCTCAGTAACTAGTAATGAAGAAGAAGGTCCTCAGAAGTTGGGTGGAAGAGGCATTTTATTGCTTCATTTCCAACATGAAACCCAAGAATCCTTGAAAATTGTTTGGGAGGATGTTTGGCAGGAATGCAGTGGCTGGCACAAAACACGCAGCAATCCCAGTCATGATCATGAATAGTTAGCCTTATTTGGCGTAAACAATTCTTCAGGGTATATTTTCAACTCATTGTTTGGAAAACTTAAGCACATAAATGCTATTAGCTTCAGTGGAGTTTCATGTGTACAATTCTGGTAAATTTATAAAGACTTTTTAGAACATAGACATTCCCTTTTCCTGTGATTGTTCTAAGTAGTTAGAAAGTTTTCTTAAAAATGGGAACTTCGTGCAGCAAGCCCACTGACAATGTGTCTTGAGCACTAATCACATATCAGATACTATGCTGAAGCTATGGATAAAGTGAATGAATGAATTCTAATGAATTCTAATGTGTTTCAATGAATTCTAATGTGTTTCTCCAAAGTCTATCATAAAACCATTATAAAAGATGAGGAAAAAGCAAGGAAGACACAGGAAATAGAGAATAAGGAAAAGAATCATATAGGAAATTTGTTCAGTGTTGTTTCTATTATTTATACTATGCCAAAGATGCTAACTGTATGCCCCATGGTTGAAGATAATGAGAGATATTTTCCCAGATCTTATAAAGGAAGCAGAATGCATTTAACTTAGATTTTAGAGAGGGTTTAGACTCTGTCCTATGTGACATTCATTACAAGGGATGGAGTGGACCCCAGAAGTCCAGTTCATCCATCTGATACTGATAAAAGTCTACTCTGTTTTGTATAGGCTGGGAGATCATAGCATAGTTCTGAACAAGACATGATCCTTGCCCTCAGGGAACTGAGAGTCTAGCACAGGAGACAGACTGATAAATAATTTTTGCCAGTTAGGATCTTCTTCCTGATGTAGGAGTGAACAGAATGCTGTTGGACCCCAGAGGAAGAGATAATTCTTTCCTCTGTCTTTGAGATCAAAGACATGACTGTCCTTTCTGCCCACAGAAAAAACAAAATTATTCCTATTTTTAGATGCTCAGAGGAGGTCAGTTTCTACCCTCCTCAGCCCCTTTCGGTTTTTTTTTTTTTTTGACTGTCTCCCATGTGCCCTCAGGCATTTTGCTGGGCACTGGATGTACGGTAATGAGCAGTAGGTAGTGACAGTTCCTATAAGCTATCCTCTAGAAGGAAAGAAAGCAAATTTAATTAAACAAATAATTATGGAGCAGCCTTGATTTGAATCACAGAGCATAGAAATACATATACATATTAATAAAAACATATAAAAATAGGAATAAAATCCCTATACATAAATTGCTCATGCAAATTCCCCCTCTCCACAATTAAAAAGAATTGCCTGGAATATTACTCAGCCACAAAAATGAATGAATTTGAGTCAGTTGTAGTGAGGTAGATGAACGTAGAGCCTATTATACAGAGTGGTATAATTCAGAAAGAGAAAGGCAAATATCCTATATTAATGCTTATACATGGAATCTAGAAAAATGGTACTGATGAACCTACTTTCAGGGCAGGAATAGACATGCAGATGCAGAGAAGGGACTTGTGGACACAGTGGAGGAAGGAGAGGGGGCAAAAATTGAGAGAGTAGCATTGACTTTTATATACTACCTACCATGTGTGAATAGCTAGTGGGAATAGATAGCTAGGGGGAAGCTACTGCAAGGCACAGGGAATTCAGCTCGGTGCCCTGTGATACCCTAGAGGGGTGGGATGGAGGCTCACGAGGGAGGGGACAGAGGTATACTTACACCTGACTGTTATTGTACAGCAGAAACTAATAATATTGTAAAGCAATTATCTTCCTATTAAAAAAAGTTAAGAGAATGCCCAACACTAGAATAAATCTCTACTGCTGCTACTGTTGCTAAGTCGCTTCAGTTGTGTCTGACTCTGTGCGACCCCATAGACGGCAGCCCACCAGGCTCCCCCGTCCCTGGGATTCTCCAGGCAGGAATACTGGAGTGGGTTGCCATTTCCTTCTCTAGTGCATGAAAGTGAAAAGTGAAAGTGAAGTCGCTCAGTCGTGTCCAACTCTTAGTGACTCCATGGACTGCAGTCTACCAGGCTCCTCCGTCCATGGGATTTTCCAGGCAAGAGTACTGGAGTGGGATGCCATTGCCTTCTCCGAGAATAAATCTGTAGGTCTCCCAAAAAACAATACAAAACAATAAACCAAACCAAAAAAAAAAAGAATATCAAGAATCATAATTTCAGAGTTGGTGACTGACTGAGTTTTAAACTGTGTTTCTGTGACTGGCTCACAGCTGTACCACTGCAGAGCTGGATTTAAAAAGCAGTCTTAATCCTTTGTGAGGATGCATCTTGAATTCTGTAGAACTTTAAATTATATGGATATCGAGAAGAACATAACTCTAGGCAAACCTGTAGCAGTCCCACTAAACAATAAATAGTTAGAAGGGTACAAAGTGTTGTACAGGGCCTTTGAGAACCAGATCCAGTCTGGTGTGGGTAATCAGGAAAGACCTTGAAGAAGTGATGGTCTAGGCTGAAGTAAGAAGGCTGAGTAAGACCTGGCTTGGCAAAGAGAAGTGAACAGGACTCAGCTCAACAATTCAGCTGGTTTCCTCATCTCATCCCAACTTTGCTTCTCTGTTTGTTGCTCAGGCCCTAGAATAATTTGAGGCAGAGTCTACCTAAGAATTGCTCATGCATATCTGGGGAGGTGGGAAGGGCAGAAAGAAACGGGAGAGAAACCAAGAAAAACTGATCTTAGCCAACAGAAATCACGGAGCACATAAATCTCAAAGTCTGTTTACTTCCCTTAGCTGGTTTACAAAAATATAAGTCAGTAAATACTAACCTGTCATTAAAATTAGCTGACTAGTTCCATGTGCTTGCCTGGCTGATTGTGAAATGTGTGCTGCATTTGTTATTAAATTCCTTTCAGAGGGGAAATGTCACAAATGCAAACTCTAATTCTTCATTGCTGGTGAGGCTGTACACAAAATGACATCTTTTGTAAAATGTCTCTTAATTTTAAAATTAGGACCATGCATCTTCAGTGGTGTTTGCAAAGTTAGAAATGATAAAATAGTAACATACCTGAAAATCAGCCCTCCATCCATTTGGGACAAGAAGGAAATTCAGGTGCTAGGTCAGAACTTCAGCAAATTCTCACTGCATTATGGAAGCCAATCCAATGAGAGGACTCATCTAAGATGTCAACTCAAGATCAGAGCTAAATCCTTAAAGACTGAGAATTTGTGTGGGTGTGACAAGTCTAGAAATAAGTGCATTATAGTCACAGCTAACACAACATTTGCTGTAATACTGAGCTGCTGCTGCTGCTGCTGCTAAGTCACTTCAGTCGTATCCAACTCTGTGCGACCCCATAGACAGCAGCCCACCAGGCTCCACCATCCCTGGGATTCTCCAGGCAAGAACACTGGAGTGGGTTGCCATTTCCTTCTCTAATGCATGAAAGTGAAAAGTGAAAGTGAAGTCGCTCAGTCATGTCCGACTCTTAGTGACCCCACGGACTGCAGCCTACCAGGCTCCTCCGTCCATGGGATTTTCCAGGCAAGAGTACTGGAGTGGGGTGCCATTGTCTTCTCCAGATATTGAGCTAGGGCCCTTTAAAATCTCATTGTAGAGAAAAAAATTATTAACACTTTGTGAACCCTCACTATATGCCAAGCCTGTTTCAAGAACTGTAAGAATATTAACTCATCTAACCCTATAATGACTCAGACATGTAGATTTTGGTTTTACTATGTGATGGTTGGATGGCATCACCAACTCAATAGACATGAGTTTGAGCAAATTCTGGGAGATAGTGAAGGACAGGGAAGCCTGGTATGCTGATGTCTATGGGGTCACAAAGAGGTGGACACAAGTCAGCAGCTGAACAATAGCAATAACACAAAATCAGAGCTTAGAGGTCAGTTGGTATCTCTCGCAAGGTCTTATGTCTACTGTATAAAGGAGCTTAGCTTTGAACCCAGGCCATCTTCAAAGCAGCTTTACTAGGTAGATGCTTTGATTATCCCAGGTTTTCAGGTAAGGAGACTGAGGTGCAGAGGCTAAGCAAGTTTTCTAAGGTCCTATAACAAGGGTCAGAGTCCATACTTCAAGTTGGATATAACTTCCAAGGCCACGATCATTCAGACTGTACATGTAGGTTTTACCTTTCTGTAGAGTGCTCACCACTGGTCACTTTTTCTTGGGGCAAGAGAACCTGGAGTATTATGTTTCTCTCACCTCAGAAATGCTCTCTTTCCCCACTCTCAAACTGCTCTGATATTTGGTGTTGAGATTCAGTATTCCAGTAAGAACCCATTTTCCCCACCTCCTTGCTTTAGCATATTTTTCTGGCTTTTAGATTCCACTTTAAAAGCTGACCATCTTTCATTTTTTATCTACTGAGCTCACCTTCAGGATACAGATAAAAGTTTAAGAGGGAGGCAGAATTAGTCCAGGAGCTAGGTAGCCACTCAGGTCTGCAGGCAAGAAATCTTTATCTAAAAAATTCAGTCAGTGGAGCAAAGAGGGAAGCAGAGACTTAAAAAGCAGAGCCAAATGAATCCATGTCGGCCGTAGTAGAGACAGCCGGACAGATGTACAGCTCTCTTCAAAGGTTGCTTAGGGACCCAATAACCCTGCAAAGACTGTGCCCTGCATCTCAATGTGGATGGGCAGATAAAGGAACATTATTCCTCCTCTTCCTCTTGGTTTTCCCAGGGTAAGCGCAACAAAGCAAATGCAATTTGCATTCAATGACTGAAAGCCACTCACATCTGTAAACACTAAGGGTCCCAGGCAGGAACACCCTCCAGAAAGCCCCTTAGCCCCATTTCAAGGAGCCAGATGTGAAGAGAAAGCCTTCTGCTTGCCATTGTTCTTTCCACTTGAGCTGCAAGACCCTGGGAAGCGCCATGTGCGGGAAACACATGGCACATTTTGCTCTTAAATTGAACCAAGCTTATTACGTTAGAGAGAGTTTAATTAAACTCTTGCTGGCGTTGTGAAAAAGGTTAGCTTCCTCCCAGGCCTTTCTTTAAGTGCTCTCTGCAGGTAGCACACACGTTCTCCTTCCAGCAGAAGGTCATTAGGACCCTATGATTATGCACAGACTCTGGAAGTTTCCAAGAGGTTCTGGGAGCCTTTGACTCATAACTTTAAATTTAATCAATCAACTCGGTGGTACAGTAAAGGGATTATAACTATCCTCTGCTCTGATCGCAGATGACTGGCTTTACTGCTGGGCCACCCATACTAATCCTTTTCACTCAAATAAGGCAGTGTGATGTCCTACACCCTTTGTCCTCATATGTTCGTGCTTTCACTCTGAATTTAACTGAGGCTAGGGAAAAGCTGCAAGTATTTCTTTGTATTCATGCTTCACTTCTAGCCCCGAACAGTAGAGTTCTTGCAAATTGGGAGGGATGTGCACCAGGACTGTAGTGCCTGGCACAGACCTTTGCAGAAACTTCACTTGTGATTATAAATAGTTGTCCTTTCTTGGCATAAACAATTCTTGTGGGTATATTTTTCAACTCTTGTTTGGAAAACTTAAGTACATAAGGGCCATTAGCTTTAGCAGGGTTTTGTGTGCAAATTCCTGGGTAACCATACATAATGCTATTGTTTAATGAACTTTGTCTATCCACTCTCCCACAATTTCATAAAGCTTTATGGATTTCAGAATATTTTCATGCAAAGGGAAAATTAAATCTTTATTATCAAAATATGCTTTTCTTAGAATCACGACACAGGAACTGGCAAACAGGTTTGAAGGAAATATTAAATGAAAAATGCATGGGTTCGTGTCAAGCTTAAATGTTAATCACATCCATTTTGCCAGGGAAACTGGTAGCATTAGAGCTTACATAATAATTGATCCATGACTTGCCAATGAATCCAATCTTTCTTCCTCCTCAAGTCAGTTCAAAACAGGTGACTATGTAAGCTACATGAATGAGATGCAGGAACCATGTGCTTTTTAAAACGCCATCCAGCAGGTATAAATGGCAAGCAAGTTATAAATAAATTAACTTATCCTTTCAGTGGTAATGGGACTTTACCTTGAAAGATAAAAACAAAGCAATACTTTATATAATACATAATTTTGAATGGTCAACCCAATATAGGTGTGTCTTACAAAAGGATATGCCCAAGAAATATGGTTTGTAAACTTTCAGGAAGAGGCAGAATGAGAAGCTGTGAACCTTCTGATTTTAAGTCCATCCAGGTGGCGCTAGTGGTAAAGAACCCACTTGCCAATGCAGGAGACAGAAGGGATTCAGGTTTGATCCCTGGATCAGGAAGATCCCCTGGAGGAGGACATGGCAACCCACTCCAGTATCCTTGCTTGGAGAATCCCATGGACAAAGGAGCCTGGCAGGCTACAGTCCAAAGGGTCGCACAGAGTCAGATATGTTTGAGCACAGACAGAGTCATAATAATCACAAGGAACATAAAGAAAAATGAGTAAAACGGGGAAAAAGTGATTTTCAACTATTAAGAATATTTGGTAGTATGAAAGGAGATATGTGAATTAAGAACCCGGATGTAGGGGGAAGTGGGACTAGGGGCTGTGGAATCAGTAAACCATGAAATGAAATGAAAATCAAAACAGGATTTAGAGAACAGTTGCAATCTATTTTTTAAATGTGGGAGAATGATATTACACTTATTTCAGGAAAGCTCATTTTGGGAGGGAGAGGAGAGAAGTCAACAATAATACACAGGTAAAGGTGGACCTGAATGCTGTTGAAAACTAAACAGAAAATGAACTGGGAGAAAACATGCAGAGCATGAAAGATACAAAAAGATGGAGAGAATGGACCGAGAGAGTGGAGCACTCGGGGAAAGACAGGAGTTCCTAAAGCAAGGTAAGAAATAAATAGGAGTAAACTGAGGATATGCCTACTGACAACAGATGCTCTGAATCGATTTGTGGAATGAATGAACAAACAACAAAGAACAATAACAACCGCAAAAAAATCAAAGATTAAAAATTCTACTAGAAGAAAAATATTACCACAAATAAAATAGTTGAAGGTATAAATACAGCCCTATTTCAGATCCCATTTTAAAAATGAGATCAACATGCATCATTGAATATTTTATCTCTAAGAAAAAAAGAAAGCACCCTGTAAGGAGCTGGATTGCAGATTTCATGTAAGGGAATAGAATTCATAAGTGAATAAGAAGTATGTTTCATTCATTGTAATGAAAAATCATGTGTAAACCACAGGATTAAAAACAGTATACTTGGGTTTTTATCCAAGTAAGTTGTTATCCAAAGGCAAAGATTCCATAGGTTTTTGAGTTTTAAGGGGTTTAATCACCAACTAACAAACAATTTTGGCTTTAAAAGTTACTTCCAAAAGATATCTGATCTTAGAAGACAGACATAAAAAAAAAAAATGATGCTGTTAAAAATATAAGAAACCCTGAATTAGTAAGTACCTATTGAAGAGATAAGTAAATAAGAACAATAATTGGGAAGAATTGTTTGTGATAGGTTTCGGGAATTGGAGAATTGTTTAAATAAATGTAAATTAAAATAAATAAGTTAAATGAATAGTAAGTTAAATAAATGGAAAACGCAAGTGAGAAAAGAGTTGAAAAACACAAAAAACTGCAAAGGTTTCCCATAAAAGTGAATAAAAAATATACTATTCTATTAAGAAATGGATGTAGTGATAAAACAGAATATCTTGTTGTTTATATTAAGTTGATAGTTAATTGAATAAAAAAGAAGATTGTTGCCAGAGGGAATAAAAATAAACAAAAGTAAAACCAAGGACATGCATTGTCTATATAACCCCAAGGAAATCTTAAAAAAAATTTATTTGTAAAAATTAAGGGTGAGATGTATGGAGAGAGTAAGATGGAAACTTATATTATCATATGTAAAAAGACAGCCAATGGGAATTTGTTGCATCACTCAGGGAACTCAAGCAGGGGCTCAGTATCAACCTAGAGGGGTGGGGTGGGGAGGGAGATGGGAGAGAGGTTCAAGAGGGAGGCGACGTATGTATGCCTATGACTGATTCATGTTGATATTTGGCAGAAAACAACAAAATTCTGTAAAGCAATTATCCTTCAATTAAAAAATAAAATAAAAAACGGAGAGGTAGAAAGTTAGAATGGCAGAACATAAACTGAATAAGACTAAAATAATTGTAAGTTTAAATAATCATATGGGAAGCAAACAAACAAAGAAGCAAACACCTCTCTTGGCCTAAACAACAAAACACTTCCAATTGGATTAATGAGATGATTTACCAGAAAACTTTTAAAAAGACTTAGGAAGGCTAAAAGTAAAAAGAAAACATAAATTAAAAAGACACTAAAAAGATAAATTAAAGTGAAGGAAAAGCAGGTAGGATGTAGGAAAAGCAGATATGGTTTAAGGCAAAGGTTATTCAGGGAAGCTAATTGTGTTAATTATGTGATGGTGGAAGTCAGAGTTAATAAGGAGACCTATGATATCACAATATTATGTTTGTAGGGCCCGAAGAGATAGCAAGAAACAGAAAACAAAGACTGTTAAATTCAAAGAGAAATTGTAAGTACACAGTTGCAAATCAAGGTATCAATACCCCATTACCAGAATGTAAAAAATTGAGAAGAAAATGATAAGGTAATAGAATAAAGAATCTGAAAAACATAGGTAAATTTACCACAGTATACCAGTAAGAATAGATGTTGCCAAGAATTAAATGGAATGAACAACGAAACAACAACAGAGTCTGGAAGTTTACTGCTAGTTCCTGATGAGACGGCAGATTAGCATACATACTCTTCATTCCTCTTAATTCAACCCTGGGAAACTTCAGAAACAGAGGGAAGCACAGATTCAGGGAACGAACAGAGCACTGAAATAAAGGAGAGATCAAAGGCTGTCCTGACAGAAGGTGGGAATCGGGTGGGAGGTGACCTGACCCAGCAGTAAGGGGATGGATGGAGGAGTAAGGAGTCCTCTTCCTTCCTCTGACTCACTGGTAGGGGGATGGATTGGGGGGGAGGCTATTGGAGTTCTCTTATTCCACCCCTTCTGACATTGCCAAGAGAGGGCCATTACTTGTCCTACAATCCAGATGTTTGCAGCACCATGCCAGCTCTCTTCCTGTCCCCAGTCACAGTATTCTCAGGGCAGCAGAAAGCTCTTCTCAAGGGAAGAAGAGGTGAAGGGGGCTTCTCCATCCCTTCCGTCTCCAGATTCACAGAGCTGGGAATTAGAACATAAAGAGATCCTGTCTTTCTATTTCTGCTTTTTGTTGAGCATCCAGGTGAAGATCGGTGGTAGAGTCTGCCTGCAAAGTGGGAGACCTGGGTTCGATCCCTGGTTGGGAAGTTCCCTTGGAGGAGGAAATGGCAACCCACTCCAGTATTCTTGCCTGGAGAATCCCACGGATGGAGGAGCCTGGCAGGCTACAGTCCATGGGGTTGCAAAGAGTCAGACACAACTGAGCGACTTCACTAACTTACTAACTTACCTAGTGGAATGCAAGCAAATGGAGGAATTGATAGCAGTGATGTGGTACTTAATCTTTCTTCCCTGGTCTCATTCTTTGTCTTTCCCTTAAACACATCTGAAGAGATACCACCTAGGATTTGGCCCTTTCCCATCAAATACTAATAGGCCTAATGGTTAAGTCACCAGAGAAACATAAGACCATCTGCCACAAAAACTACATATCAAAGGGGACAACTAGCAAAAGCGAAAGCAAACTGAACATGAAGCAGCTAACTGCAACCGCTGGACCAAAAATTTAACGTAAGCATAATACCTACCCTCAAAAGCATAGTGGGGATATTGTAATAGAACACAAATTCAAGAAGTAAAGTAAAAGAACCAAATGTAAATTGGGTGCTAAACAAATATTTACAACAAATATTTGTTGGTATCCCTGCCAAAGATGCATGACCTGAACCTAATTGTGAGGAAACATCAGACAACCCCAAATTGAGAGAGTTTATAAGAACTGCCTGGTACTCAAAAAATGTCACTGTCATAAAATTAAAAGGACCAAGGAACTGTTTCAGATTAAAAGAGGCTAAAGACACCTGACAGGTAAATGCAATGTGTGATCCTGGCTCGAATCCAGGACCAGATGTTGTATTAATATTTTTCCTTTGCTACAGAACCGTATTGTCCACTGTGGGCACCACTGGCCACATGTAGCTACTGAATAATTGAAATGAGGCTAGTCTGAGTTAAGAAGTGCTATAATTAAAAAATGCGCACTGGGTTTTAGTATGAAAGAAGAAAGTAAACTATCTTGATTATAATTTTTATATTAATTACATGTTGGAATGATATTACTTTGGCTATACTGGCTTAAATACAATTTATTATTAAGATTAATTTCACTTGCTTGTTACTTTTTAATGTAGATACTAGAACATTTAAATTACATTTCTAGCTCATTTTTATGTCTTGCATAATATTGATATCATATAGTACTGCCATAAAGAACATTAGAAGTACAATTAGTGTACTTTGAACAAGGTATGAAGATTAGAAAATAGTATTTTTATCAATATTAAAGATGTACTGTAATTTTGTAAGAGAATGTCCTTATTTTTAAGAAATACAGAAGTACTTAGAGGTAAAGGAGCAAGCATGCTGCCTGCCACTTATTCTCAAAAAGCTTAGAAAGACATAAAATGAATATATATTTATGGAGAGAGAATGATAAAAACAAATGGAAAATGTTGGCAATTACAGAATCTGAGTGAAAGATAAAGGAGTTCTGTGTACCATCTTTGCAACTTTTATATCAATTTGAAATCATTTCAAAATAAAAGTCTACAAAACCCACTCCCACATGCTGGTTAAAATAAGCAGTACAGTACCAGGGGTAAAAAGAAGGGTGGTTAGCACTGAAGAAAGAGACGTGGGGAAGGAGAGTGAGAACACGCTCCCACAAGGTGCCAGAAAGCATGGAGAGAGAGAACATTGAAAGTAAAACCTAGGTGACATGGGGATGAGTCAAAGTGACAACTTCTTGGTCACCGGAGGCTCAGAGAGTGAGAAAACAGGAGAGGCAATATTTGGAGAAAAAGAAACCTCCCAGAATTAAAGGAAGATAAAAGATGTCACATATAAAGAACTCATAGAATGGTAAAGCATTTTTCAAAAAGAAAAAGAAATCCACACTCAGTCATGTTCATAGTGAAAATTAAGGGATTTAGTATTAAGATCAAAGATACATTTAAACAAATTGAAATGCACAAAGAATAAGTCACTTGGATAGATAAAAAATCAGGTTGATATTGGACTTAACAGTGGAATATAAGAATCCAGTATTTTACAGTATGAGAGAAAAGGTTTTTGAACTTAGGTCACAGACTGAGCCATATGCTATTTAAACGTGAGAGCATGATAAAAATATTCTCAGGTACATCAAAAACCTTAGGGGGCTTGCCTTGCAAAGACCTGCTATGGAAAAACTCTTGTAAGAAATACTCAATATGAAAAATGGGAAAAAGCCACAGCAATCAAAACTTTAGTGACGCTTATGTTTGTATAAAAAAGCAATGACTAAAAGAAAAAATCCACATGATATTGCTTATATGTGGAATTTAAAGTATGATACAAATGAACCTGTCTATGAAAAAGAGAAAGAATCACAGAGTAGACTGGAGTTGAGGGAGGGATGGACCGGCAGATGTAAGCTTTTGTATACAAAACAGATAAACAATAGGTCTTACTGTATAGCATGGAGAACTATATTCAAAATCCTCTGATAAATTCTAATGGGAAAGAATATAAAAACAGGATGTATGTATGAATAACTGAAACATTTTGTTGTACAGCAGAAAGTAACATAACATTGTAAATCAACTCACTTCAGTAAAAAAAGAAAATATCTACAGTAACTCAGAAATAAAATTCTAGAAAATAATCAGTACGAAGTGTGTATTTGGGTACAGGGATCATAGAGACCAAAGGAATGAGAGCACGCTAATGTTCTTGTTTTTGTTCAGGGAAGATATAAAAATGTTTATGAAATCAATAGAGGTAAACAGACACAAGCATGTGTCTTAAATTAAAGGCAACCACCATAAGAACCAAAAAATGAGTCAAGTAACTTTTAAGCCATCGGCAAAAAACTTGACTCAGGGAGCAGAAAGAAGTCATTTCAGAAAATATAAAATAAGATAGCAGAAAAAATTTTAATGTGACTGTAATCACAACAACTGTGGGATAGATGAGATGAAACAAAACAAATAAAGCCAGAGGGACCTCTTATACTCATGTGCCATAAATGAACATATCCCTTGGCACCTGGGATGGAATAAGCTAAAATAAAGCTTTCTAGAGTAAACATATATGAGGTTACTAAAAAAATACAAAACTCTGTAAATATAGAAAAGTAGAGATTACCTATCACATACTCTCTTATCAAAACAAAACAAAAAAACTTTCAACAAAAAGGTGATCCAGAAAGAATCTTAACTAGGACATGGAGATGACAAGAGGGGATCTCGGACCAGGACTCTGGGCTGAACAAAATTCCTCCCCTGAGAATTTAGAAGCACGAGCTTGCAGTTTGAGGTTGTTCGATCACTGTGTAGTTCTTGTGTTGCTCTTTGTAAAGAGGTCTGATCTTTTGTTACCCATTTCTCTGAATGCCCATTGCTCTTCAGGGTTGTCCCTAGCCCATATTCTAAACTTTCATGATGTTGTGTTGAGCATTTTTTCATTCATTGTGCTGAACATGTGGTTCTGCTCCTATTTCCATACTATGAATGGGCTTGGGCCTTCTGCACTATCTGCTGTGCAGGTACTGGGTTGGCCAGAACATTCATTCAAGTTTTTCTGTTAAGATGCTATGGAAAAACCAGAATGAATGTTTTGGCCGACTCAGTACTTAAGATTCATCTTTCCCTGCTCTGCTTGGCAGTTGCCATTTGTCTATGGTCTTTTATTTTCCCAGATTTTAGTGATATTTCTTGCATGGTATGGCCCTCTTCTCTTAACTTTTTGGATATATATATATTCACCTAGTGTTATTTTTATGGAATTTGAGGAAAGATCAAAGATTAATATGTGCATTCAACCTGCTTGTTTATGGGAAGATGAGATTGTTTTTTCTTCTCTTCTCTCAAAGCATACTCCAGTGAGTTGTTGCTATAATATTCCCCAAAGAGATGGAGGGAAGGGAGGAGAAGAGAGAGAAAAATCTCTCTAATCTATTCTCTCTGCTCCTGCTTTACTGAAACAGGGTATCATGACACATGTGCTTGGTACTGAATTCTATTTCCTGGCCACATACTCTGTTCGTGACTCAGCCTGGTGGTGGCACAGCTGGGAAGCTCTGATGGGCACTGTTACTCAGCTCAGAAAGAGATTTCCCAGTGGTGATGGGAAGTAGAATTATTGTTTGTTGAATGTTGAATTATTTCTGAAGTTAGATCAAGAGAAGGGGGCTGTGATCTACATTGGGCTCATTGTTGCTACAGGCACTGGGCTAAGGAAATTCACAAATGGTCTTATTTTTAAATGGGAAGGAACTCTGCAAGCTAAATGTTATAAAGCTGACAATTCTTCCCAAAGTAATTTGATGATTTAATATAATCCCACTTAAAATTCTGACAGGATCCTTTACAGAACAGGATAAAAATGATTTCACAATCATTTATAAAAATGGAAAGACAATATTGAGGAATATTTTAAGATGGAAGAGTTACCTCCATCTCCAAGCCAGAGACTGGCTTGTGAGTTCTGATGCTTCTCCCTCCCACTTCTCCACATCTAGTCCATGGCAGAATCTCCTTCTAAAAGGGAACTCAAACCTATTCATCCTCTCCATCACCACATACACTGCCTTAGCCCAAGCTATCATCATCATTGCAATATCTTCCTTACCCATCTTCCCGTATACCTCCTGCCCCTTTCAATGTGCTCACCCCTCAGCAGCAATATAAAGTACCCCTCCTCTCTCCTGCCACAACCTCACCAGTGATTTTTCATTGTTCATCTCCCTCCACTTTCTTCCTTGCTCATTTCATAACTGTTACTCATCATTCATCCATTCATCAGCACAATTTATTAAGAGGCTTTCAATGTGCCAGATAATGACCTCAGCCCTGGGAAGGTAATAAGCAAAATCAGCCTTGATTTCTTCCAACACCCCAGTCACCAGTGGCTGACTTTATTTTTTTTTATTTTTTTTTTAATTAAAAAAATATAAGACTTACAGCAAAGAAACAAATCTATAATGGCAAATATTAAGGCAACAANGCGTTTGTTGTGGCCTTCCTATATTCTGGGAATTTGTGGAGTTCTCTTTATTATGTAATTTCCTCCCTATAGGTGGGGTTGTATCAGTGGCTTGTCAAGGTTTCTTGGTTAGGAAGGCTTGCTTTGGAGTTCTGGTATGTGAAGCTGGATTTCTTCTCTCTTGAGCTTGAAGTATCACTACACGGCTCCAGTGGCTGACTTTAAACACAAAGGACAATAAATATGAAAAAATTCAACTGTGTGATTAAATCAATGCCGGTTTAAAATAAGATTAATCTTTTATAACCATTAATCGGCCAAACCCAGTAGAGAAAGTGATGCTGGTTGCTGAAGAGGCTGGGAAAAACAGATATATTTATTCATTACTATTAAGGGTGAACTGATACAAATGTTTTGGAGAAGCATCTGGCAAAAAGTTTCAAGAGCCAAAAAATGTCCATATCCTTTAATTCAGCAGTCTTACTCTTTGGAAATTATTTCAAGGAAATAATTCAAAGAAAGGTGGAAGAGTTGAAGAAGAAAGTATTTTATTGTAGAACTTTCCATATTAGCAAAAGACCTAACATCATTTAAATGTTCAATAAAAGAACAGGTAGATAGTGACTTAGAACAAGCTGTTATAAATTATGACTATGGCAACCAAATCAAATGCAAAGAGTAGGACATGATGTGTTCAAATGTGATGTAGAAACTCTGCATACAGTTGACTATATGAAGAAATGAAAGAAGTTGCCAAGAGTGGTGGTGATTCATGTGACTGGATTTAAGAATTAATAATTTTTTAAAATTTAAGTGAACAATGGAAAAGATGGTTGAGTTTCATGCTGAAATAAACTTTGATTCCATAGAGTATTCCAGTGGCCATGTTTATATTCTAGGCAATCTGATGCCATATGAAAAAAATTGGCTCTTAGAAAAAATGTTCCTTTTGTCAACATATATTTGTCAAACAGTATTAAAATCAATGTTACATCAAAAGTGAGGGAAGTTATGCAGTTGACATTGTCAAGGGAGATTACAGAGTCTCTGTGGGGTAGAAGCATTTGTCAAAAACCCAGATACTGTGCTCAGAGCAAGACAGCAAAGAGACTCAGCACCTGTTAGGCAACTCCCAATTCCCTGATGAAGAGTGGGCATATCTCCAGCCCCTGAGACATCCCTACACGGTAATGCTGCCTATTCACCAGGTTCCTGTAAAGAACAAATGCTCCTGGAGCACTGCAGACTTGCAGTACCGAGGACAGACACTGGGAGTATGCCCTTTTCCTAACACTGAACCCAGAGCTCCGACTTCTAAACTAGGATCTCTGCAGCCCAGGTCTTTGTACAATGGGACCAAGCTGTTCAGAATTTGGTAGCAGTTGAGACCATGGTGGTATAGCAGGGCCTTATTAAAAGATGCTTTGTGAATGAAATATGTAATTTTACTGCAGAGGAGAGAAGACTGCCTTGTGATAGCCCCAGAGGAAGGCAAAAGGCAATCAGAAGATCTGAGCTTTGATTTCAGTTCTGAACTCTCTCTGGCTATGTGATCTGAGCCAGAGAGAGAGACAGAGAGACAGAGACAGAGAGACAGAGACAGAGAGACAGAGACAGAGAGAGAGAGACGGAGAGAGAGGGAGAGAGACGAAGAGAGAGGGAGAGAGAGGGAGAGAGAGGGAGAGAGGGAGAGAGAGGGAGAGAGAGAGGGAGAGGGGGAGACAGAGGGGGGGGGAGAGAGAGAGAGAGAGAGAGAGAGTGTGTGTGTGTGTGTGTTTGGATTTTTTTTCACTAATAAAATTAGAAGGTAAAACTTGCATAATCCAGGTTTCAAATGGATTTCTAGAAACTATCCACTTAGGAGTGTTTGAAAAAGATTTCAATTAGCCAAATAAATGAACTAATGATTGAATGAATTAAAAAGAAAAGATTTTACTATTTCCAGATGGCCAGCAGTGATCTATGGCCTTGCAATTGGAGGGAATGCCAGAAATCATTTATACCATCTTCCTGCCTTCCTCATCTCAGGCTTAGTTCCTCAATGAGACGGAGACATCATAGATACAGAGAATACTCTAGCCTCCAAGAGAGGGAACCCCCAGAAACAGCGTTTGGAACAAACCATTTTGAATGATGATTGAGAAGAGCTACCTGCAGACGTGGCCCACCACAACAGATGGCTGGAAGCCACAGAGGACAAGTTCCCAAAGACAACTGAAGGACAGCCCTCTTAGGCTGCTATCTAATCCTGCTGCAGACATTCCCAAGCACGATTACAGACCCCTGAGACCACCCCCCACCTCCAGCTTTTTCAGAGGGATCTATGAGGTGAAAACTACTTTCATAATGATACTTAGACAAAATTTTCTTTTTTGCCATGTGTCAACATTAACACTGATGTGGCAAAAGCAATTGCAAGTAAAACTCCTGACACTCAGTGAGGGTCAAGGCAGTGGCCTTGAACTATATTAATCATAAATGTATTCCCTACCACCAGGGACTAGCCCTAAACAACAACCCCAAAAGTCAGTTTCACTAAGGAATAGCCTTGATGAAACAATATACATTATTAATGTTATTAACTCTCTATCTTTAAGTACACATGTTTTTATTATTCTGCATGACTAATTGGGAAAAACACATGAAGCCTTTTTGATAAAAGCACTTATACAATTGCTTGCAGTGCAAGTTGGACACTTTCATTGTCATAAAACATCATTTTTAATTGAAAGAATGAATGACAAATTATGGTTATTCAGACTTGAGAATTTGGCATACATTTTCTTAAAAAAATGAAATGAGCCTGTCACTTCAAGAAAAAGACCTGACAGTATTTGTTGCTAATGATAAAATCTGAGGTTTCAAGCAAAGCTTGGGATCTTGGGAAACTTATATCCACTGCCATGAATTTGATAGCTTTCTGATACATTAACACTTTACTGATGAGATTGGAAATGATCTTAACAAATGTGATTTTTGATGTGCCATAAAGAAATGTTTCAGTATCTGGATTATCTGCACAACCCAGTAAACCAATATTTTTCAAATGACCAATAGATCATGTTATAAAATCACTCATTTGTGAAAGATTCATTGAAAGTACAAAGGAAAGCAACACATTTTAATGTAACAGAGTACAAGTTCACTGATATGGTTTCTCATTCCACATTGCAATTC
The DNA here is from genome assembly GCA_006410615.1 of Neotragus moschatus. Taxonomy (NCBI): domain Eukaryota; kingdom Metazoa; phylum Chordata; class Mammalia; order Artiodactyla; family Bovidae; genus Neotragus; species Neotragus moschatus. The sequence goes on along the minus strand of SJYA01002181.1, from coordinate 478,040 downwards.
TCCTTTAAGAAACTACCATTTGCAGAGTTTGGGTGTAGCATCAAATAAGATTATCTGTAATTATCTGAAAAGGTTATTTAAATATGCTTCTCATTTCCAGTTACATATCTGTGTGAGACAGAATTTTCTTCATATACTTAAGCCCCCCCAAAAAAGATATGACATAACTGAGGCAAATATGAGGATGCAGGTGTCTTCCATTAAACCAGGTATTAAAGAGACTTGCAAAAATGTAAAACAATGACATTTCTTTCACTAAATTTCTTTTGTTTGGACAATACAGCTATTTTCATAAAATATGTCAACATGTAATAAGCTAATCATTGTTAATTCATTATATGTTATTTTTTAAAGTTAACTAATAAGTGATATTTTAAAATATCTGTTTTAATTTTATAGATGGCAAATACTGAGACACAATCCATCTAAACAAAAGCATGTTGAAGTACTCAATAGTTTTTAAGCCTGTATAAGACACCCTGAAATTAAAAAGCTTGAGAACTGCTGCTCTGAGATGCTTGCAGAGAAAGTGGAATTCGGGATGAGTAATTAGTGAAAAGAGGAGAACTTGTCACGTATCAGTTTGCGATATTGCTGAAAAGTGTCATGACTAAATTGGGCTTAACAGCCAGGGTTGGTTATGAAGACAGAATCGTCCCTGGAGGGGTAAAATGAAAGTCATCTATGACTTAACACTGGCTGAAATCACTTCTGTCCATATTAAATTCTCAAGTTCCCAGTTAGACCCAGTTATTCTCAAGGGCACCTCTCTGTGCCCTTCTGATTTGCTCCAGTGCCCTTAGTGTCCAAGTTCACCCTTTCCCTCCAGGGAAAGTCTGGCTCTTTCCCTGCTCAGTACTGACCACCATGACTAATGTGGGCTACAAATCTGCCTCCCAGGTCATGGTGCATGCCACTCTGAGTCCACCAATCAGTACCCAGGACTTGGGAAGGCCAAAAGCACTTGCAGGCACTAAGAATGAAAGATGAGCATGCTGTGACTCTTGTCCTAGAGGACTTCTCAGTGCAGAGGAGAAGAAAAGCTCCTGAGGGAATAATTATGGTATGATGTGATAAATGCTTTTCTGAACATAGTGACCACATTTTCTTCCAATCAAAAATTAGGACATACTCTGACCTCTGACTATGGAAGCATCCTCAGGGATCTGGAACACATGTCTGCTTATATATGTATTAAGAAACTCCCAACAAAACGCCACAGAAATTCTGTATAGATTTGTACTAGATTTCTGTATAGATTTCGCCCAAAGACCCAGAAACAATGGTTTGTACTCTTTTAAAAAAATTCTGGGAAATAACCAGTGTCAGAATAGAAAAGGCAAGAAGTCCCATAGGATTACCAAAGATGGGTATGAGCCCCTAATATTTTATTTCCTCTGGGTTAGTGGATGGGAGACACTAGAGGAAATTTTTTCCATCATACTTGTTGAGTGGTTTTCTCCACCCTCAGGCAGAGTCCAAGATTGTTCACACAGGTCTCTCACACCAGCTGAATCAGATCAAGAGTCAGAAGAATGAACTAGTATGAAGCTTCTTAGATCGCAAGCCTTGATTATATGTGGGTAAAATTAAACAATAAGGCTCTTGATCTGCCAAGAAATGCTGGAGTCCCCTCTGGGTGGGCTGTTTGGGGACCGTGGAGGTTCTGGTCTGGACTGGGTCTTCTTAAGTCCTAGTCATGTACCCTTTGCCCCCACCACTTCCTTTGAGGCTGACCTAAATCCCCCTTTTTAGTCCCTTTTGCAGCGTTCCTGTTCTTTCCCAGCTGTGGCAACTCCAGAGTGAAGTGAACAAGAATGAAATATACAAAGAGCAGAAAAAGCATGCTCAGTACCACACACAGACATCCTGCCACCCACAGAGAGAATGGGGGACACTGCCTCTCAAAGGCAATCCAAACAGAAGGCAGGACAAGGAGCCTGACAAAACTCTTCTGCAGCTTGGATCCACTACCACTAACCATTTATTCTGAGGGTTCTACAACTGCTGATTCAACCAACCATGGGTCATAAACATTTGGGAAAAAAAAATTCCAGAAAGTCTTAAAAAACAAAACTTGAATTTGCCACACAATAGTTATTGACCCAGCATTTACAATGTATTCACAACTATTTACACTGTATCAGGTATTGTAAGTAATCTAGAGATGATTGAAAGTATATGGGGGGATCTGCACATGTTGTTTTATTGAAGGGACTGAACATTCACGGGTTTCAATATCCTCGGGGTTCCTGGAACCAGTCTCTCTTGAATACCGAGGGATGATTGTACTTACATTGGACGAGGAGTAAATCATGATGTCTCTGTGATCTCCAGTAAATTCATCCACAAAAGCAAGTTATTTTGATGATGAAATGACACATACATGAGAATGCTCACCACATAATAAGTTCACTATTCATGGTTATAATTTTCATATCATTTGTGTGGTTAATTAATGTCTCTCTCCCTATTAAAGAAGGGTTGTGTCTTGTTTTATTCACTGTTATAAATATATCTATAGTTTAGTACAGTATTTGACACATGTTAGGCATTTGATGGGGAAAAGGCAATGGCACCCCGTTCCAGTACTTTTGCCTGGAAAATCCCATGGAGAAGCCTAATAGGCTGCAGTCCATGGGGTTGCTAAGATTCNCTAGAGATGATTGAAAGTATATGGGGGGATCTGCACATGTTGTTTTATTGAAGGGACTGAACATTCACGGGTTTCAATATCCTCGGGGTTCCTGGAACCAGTCTCTCTTGAATACCGAGGGATGATTGTACTTACATTGGACGAGGAGTAAATCATGATGTCTCTGTGATCTCCAGTAAATTCATCCACAAAAGCAAGTTATTTTGATGATGAAATGACACATACATGAGAATGCTCACCACATAATAAGTTCACTATTCATGGTTATAATTTTCATATCATTTGTGTGGTTAATTAATGTCTCTCTCCCTATTAAAGAAGGGTTGTGTCTTGTTTTATTCACTGTTATAAATATATCTATAGTTTAGTACAGTATTTGACACATGTTAGGCATTTGATGGGGAAAAGGCAATGGCACCCCGTTCCAGTACTTTTGCCTGGAAAATCCCATGGAGAAGCCTAATAGGCTGCAGTCCATGGGGTTGCTAAGATTCGGACACGAGTGAGTGACTTCACTTTCACTTTTCCCTTTCATGCACTGGAGAAGGAAATGGCAACCCACTCCAGTGTTCTTGCCTGGAGAATCCTAGGAACAGGGGAGCCTGGTGGGCTGCCTTCTATGGAGTCGCACAGAGTCAGACACGACTGAAGTGACTTAGCAGCAGCAGCAGGCATTTGATGAGACGATTGTTTGATAGAAGGGAGTTGGTGGGGTCCTGGTTAAGTGTCTACTCTAAAACAAGTTTGGGGTTGCCTGACAACTCTCATGGATTGGTACTGGCTACCTGGAGCGTGATGCCGTAAGGATTCTAAGGTGGCATCTGATATATCACTGAATGCACACTCTGTTGAGGATATTGAATATCTGTTGATCTTGGTTTATGAAGTCAAGGTTTCTTTTGCCAGCTCTTCCAGCACAAATAGGCCAGCTGTATGAATACAGTCACTTTAAGAGAATTGAAGTGATCAAGTATCTGGCCTGAAGATAAGTAGCATGACCTCAGGAATATTTTTTAAAATCACAAATAAGAAAACACTTAGAATAGTGCTATGCAAAGAAGCTGAATGCCTACCACTGTGATATCTGCCTGTCTCAATGAATTCACCTATTTGGAATGTGTTTCATGAATAAGTAGGTAAGCAGCATCAGCTCGTGAACCCCACAATCAGACAGAACTTTGTAAGACCCTCTCGCCCAGCCCATAAAACAGCTGTTCTACTCACGAGGGTAATCCTTTGGGTGTGTCTTCTCAGACCAGTTCCCATAAAATGTGAGCCTGTACTTAGCAGTTCCACAGGCGCAGCAGTCTAGGATTGGTTTGTCAGTTACCCCATCAAATGTGGAATCTGAAAGAGTCAGGAAAGTCACCAAGTTAGGAAGCAACTGTGAGTCATTTATAAGGCAGTGACATCTTGGTCTCATCCTGTCCTTAATGCTTGGGAAAAGAATATGAAATGCAGTTGGCGTGCGCTCAGTCACTACTAGGTCATGTCCAACTCTGTGACCCCGTGAACTGCAGCCCGCCAGGCTCCTCTGTCCATGGGATTTTCCCAGCAAGAATACAGAAGTGGGTTGCTATTTCCTTCTCTAGAGGATCTTCCTGAACCAGGGATCTTCCTGCATTGGCAGGCAGATGCTTTAACACGGACTCACCTGGGAATCAAAGTGCAGTTTTTACAGATTAATAATTCAGAACCAGGTCCAGCTATAACAGATTTTATTTAACTCTAAGGGTGATCACTATATTTTTCAAATTAAAAATAAATCAGAACTTTTGCTCTAATAATGTGAGGAGACCTATGGGACCAATAACATAGAATATTTGGGATGGAGGCTATCTTGGTAAAGTTTATTGTTATCCTTTCTGGACCCGAATCTCCTTTCCCATCCCTCCCACAATAGGATTTCTCCACCAGATTTCAAGAGGAATATGCATGTGTGTGTGTGTGTTTCCTAAGGAATATTCTCTGGGGTCAAACTGCCAGGACAAGAAGGAAAAGCGTTGAAGGAGAGCAATGAGAACAAGCAGAGAGACATAAGGAATGCTGAAAATTATTTCTAAAAAATTATGCATATGTAGTCATATCACTTCTTATCAAGCTTTCAGAGACTTTACTGGGAGGGTTGGGGGTTTGGGACTATGTTCACAAGTTCAGGTTTACTTCTGAGCATAGAAACAGCCAGGAAAAACTCGAGATTCCCTCTCCGCCCCCACTTTTAGCTGTGAATAGCGATAAGTGGAAAAAAAGAGACTACATGAATAAATTCAGTATTTCTGATTGTCAGGCCCACATCCCTAACTGTGCATTGTTGCTTTTAGTCTGTTCTGCTTCCTGCAAGATGGAAACAATGTCTACAGATGCAACTTGCTTCAGCTGCTTTTCCTTTGGTTCCTCAGGAGATATTAACATGAATGTTCTCCCTCTTTTTTTTTTTTTTTTTTTTGCAAGTTGAACATTTAATCTTAACTATTATATAAAGAGCAGCAAAAGAGAGCTGAAAAATCTTTTTGAGAGTTAGGAAGAGCATTTTACAAGTTTTCCTTGTGGAATTCACTGAGTTCTTTTGGTTTGAATACACAAAACTAGCAATAGGTGAAAGAAGTGAATTTTGGGTTCAAGGATGGAGACAAAAGTATGGGATACTGTAATAATCACCACATTGCATAGAGTCCTCATATGTGTTGATTCCTTTCCATATACTGTCTCATTTAATCCTGGCAATCCTAGGACATCAGGACTTTGGTTAATCCCATTTTATAGGTCATAAAACTAAGGCACATTAGTTAACCAGCCCAAAGTCACTGAGTTGATGGGTGGTGCAGGCAGAACTAGAACCCAGGTCTTTTTTGAATCTACGGCCCATGCTCACTCTTAATCTGTATACCATATCACTGTAGGAAACACCTGCTGGACAGGTTTGCACAAACACCAGTGGGAGAAATCTGTGTGTTTCTCATTTAGCTTTTTCAAACAAAGAATGGTGCATTAAAAAAAATACTTATCTACAGAGCCCCAGGATCTCTAAACAGCCCTAAAGAAGAGATCTGAAACCACGCCAAATAGAAATCATTGTTTGGCTCCTTTTTGTACACATTGTGTGTGTTAGAAGCAAGCTTCCCACTTTCCTACGTACACAACATCCAAGTCTGATTGCTGTGTGAGCCACTTTGATACTTAAGGGACAAGCGCTATTGAATATATTTCAGGAAAGTTGGCATAAATGAGTAACTCCTAAAGGTTTTTCCTTTTCACATTTCCATTATGATCACCTATGTTTTAAAAAGACTAAGTTTTGAAAAAGGGATTCAGAGCTAAGAGATACATGCTGGGGTTTCAGTTGTAACTACTAGGCACTGTTAAATGAAGCCGCAATAATCTCTCAAAGAACCAAAATAATGCAAACTGGTAGCTCCACCTTATCAAAAGGGTTTTCTGATATAAGCAGTGAACTTAAAGATACATCCAGGGGTTCAAGGGAAAGCACTTATAATAAACACTTTGGAATTCCAAAGAAAAAGAAACTTCCATTGAAAAAATAAATTTCTAAGTTTGAAAATAAAAACAGACATGCTGTTTCCTAATGAGGAAAAACCCACTGAAAATGAATCAGGTTTTCAAAGGGCAGTGATATCAAGTGTTAACTTACCCCTCTTCTCCTAACCTTGCAGGGCCTGCCCAATACCCTTGGTAACTTGAAACTTGCAGTTGGTAACTTGAAACCCTGCAGCCTCTCTCAAGCTTTACTGCCCCCCTCATTTCTACTCTTAATACCAGCTTCCTTTTCTACTCTTACCTTATTCTTTTTTTTGGCGGGAGGGAGGGGGGTTGGGGAGGGCTGCACTGGGTCTTATTTGAGGCACATAGGATCTTATCCCCTGACCAGGGAGGGAACCTGGGAACCTCTAGCACTGGCAGCATGGAGTCTTAACTGGACCACCAGGCAAGTCTCTCTGGTCTTATTTTTGTTTCTCTTCCCTTGCTGAGTATCCCTTCTCTGTCTACAGTTTTCTCTCATCTCTGCTTTTCCCTTCACCTTTTCCTTTCTCCCTTGTCTGTGACATGGTTTAAAGCGAGCATATGTGCACATTTGTTTATTATAGGTCACCTTTTGGAATATTTTATGTTTCTGCTTTTAATTGTAAGTAACTTAATGTTTCATGCCTCTTTTGAAAAATAACTACCATTGTTTTTAATCTGTGCAATTCTTAGAGTTCCCCTATGGATTAATATCTTTAACTGGGGAAAAGAAACAGACACTAGTTTCTCTTTTTCCTTGATAGATTTGATTTGATTCAACAAAAGTGTGAATACTTTAATTAAAGAGTTGGAGAGAATCCCTTTGCTCTATGGTTGTATCTTAAAGACTTTCTATGTGGGATCTGCTTTGCTAACTGATGGATTACCTCATGAGTCTGCTGTCTCCAGGAATCACCTACAACTGCAACTCACGATCCTATAGCCCAGGTCTTCCTGGGTCATTTTTTGTCCACAAAGTTGCTGTGGCAAAGAGGTCTTTTTATACAGACTTATGCTTAGTCATTTTGGTAGGCTCTCTGCTTCAGAAGTGGTAACCAGTAGAGATTTGCAGTGCCTTTGCGGTGATGCTTATCTGCACAATGGTAGCATATTCGTAGCTTAGACAAGGCTTTCACAACATCAGGGCTGAGGCTTTGGAAAGTACACTTTTGCTGTTGGTTGCTGTCAATACACGAGGCTGACAGTGCGGTGTATTCTAAAAATCCTCAAATCTGGGAAATAAGGCTGTCCCGTGAAAGTCAAACTAATGAAACTGCACCACGGTGGCCATGATTAGCCAACCAAGAGGTGAGCTAGAATAGCCACAGCTCTATGCCCCGGGACCTGGATGTCATCACATGCAAGCCGGGCAGGGACTGGATTGTCCACTAGAAACCAAGAGCCTCAAGACCTGAGATGTCCTGGGTTTGGGTGAAGCTTAAGCAAATCTGTGGACTATGAAACACAGGGAAGGAAAACCCCAATATCCATGCATAGTGATGCCCACCTGGAAGCTGCCCGGGGCATTGGCCCACAGGTTCAGCTCTCTCGCCCCTTTGACAGGCATGACCTGATGCAGGGCAGCCAACTCTTCCCCTTTAGCTCCTTCCATGACCTCCAAGCAGTCCTCCACATATGACCTATTTTCTGCTCCAGCTCACCCATAGGGAGACCTAGGTTTTGATCTACCCAAAGCAACAACCCAAGCTACTGAACTGGGAGATAGCACTTTGATAGAAATGCAATGGTTAGGGCACTGGCTTCTAGGTTCAAACTGTGACCTCCTCATGAGCTGTCTGATACTGACTGAGCTATTTAAATTGTTCATGGCTTAGGCTTCTCATCTGTAAAATAGGGATGATGTAATCCACATAGGATTGTTGTGCTGATGACATGATTAAGGCATGTGAAGTACTTAGAATGGTGCCTGGCATACAACAGGAACAAATAAACTAGCTATTATTATTTTCCTAGAGGACATTTACCAACTTCTCTTTTTCTTAGTAGCTTATGATTTGCTAGAAATAGAATGATTTCTTCTCAAACCATGATAGATTGATTTTTTCTCAAACCGTGAATTGCTCTAAAGGTAAATAAAAAGTCTGCACAAATTAATAGAAAAGAGAGCATGAAGATGTACAATTTCAGCACATTTTCCACTTTTATTTAGTTCTTTAATGACTTCTAACACATTTAGGTGTTTAAAATCTTAATTTCTCATGGTAGATTAATAAATAAGCCCTGGGATGTTGATAACCATAGCTAACATACACACATATATAATAAATAACTGCATGTATGAGCATATATATGTGTGTGTACATGTATATATACACACAAGTACATATATGTATATTTACTATGTACTAGGAGTCATGGTTCTATACATTACAGTGTCATGTAGGACTGAAGGTAACCACTGATTGTGTGCATGCCTGTGTGCCAAGGATGCCTGCACATCCAAGGACCAGATCCCTAGATGAGGTGAGGGCCACAAAATCAAAGCCCCCTTGGCATTCCTGTTCCCTAGAGAAAATCCGCTCATTCTGCCTGGGTGACCCACAAGTTCCTGCTAGTGATCATTCCAGAAAACCATCACAGACTTTTTAGAGGTACACAATTGTGTGTTCCTTAATTAAGTCCTGTGAATTATTCCAAGGAATCTCTTCAGAATAATCACTGTTTCACAAAAATAACGAGATGACGAGACCAATATAAGGTATATTATCTCCTACCCAGGGAATCAAGCTGAGTAATTAGAGTTTAAGGCAGATCCAATTATCCATAGCACACAGCAAGATTAAAAATTGGAACTACGTGAGGAAGCAGAACCCGGAGGAACTCAGAAAACCCAACTGCCTTAATTCCTACGGCTGAATGCTTAGACTGATTGAGCCACCTTCCATTTATCTGGTCCTCTCCAGTCCACATATCCAGGCCTCCTTACCTTGTTCACAAAGTTTCTTGGTCAGAGAGCCTTCATCTTGAAAATAAATGATGCGTTTCTGAACGATGCTGGCCCTGTGGGGAAAGAAGACACAGCACGTGGTGAGGAGGGCAACTCTGGGGGACGTCAGATTTCCGCTGGTCCACCTACAGCTGCGTGGCTTTGGGGGAGTGCCCTCAACTCCATGTGGCTTGGCTTCTTCAGTGGAAAACTGGTATTAATAATAATAGCTACCTCCTAAGATTGCTATGAGAACTAAGGAAAGAACTCCTATGTCAAGAGTTCAGCACATACTTAGAGACCACTCAATAAATATTAGTTATTATGGTGATGTTGGTGGTACTCATATTAAGGCAGGAAAGTGAACTAAGCATTTTCAGTAACTTTTCTCAATGGTTCATTTACTCTAGTTTTATATCAAACTACTGAAGCCATTTATAGATCAACCAAATTCAAATCAGGGAAGCATGTCAAATTCTCTTCCTGAAGGGGGGGAAAAAGCCTTAAAAATATATTTTGATTTGTTCTGAAAATGTCATTCTATATCTTTCTTGAAAGTCTAGACGAAACTGTCTCTTACATTCTGAACAAAGACAACTTCAGCTGTTACATCTCTCTCAAACATGTCAAACTTGAACACAGTATCTTAGAATTTGGAAAGATATTTTGAAGTTGAAAAATGACTTGATTTGGCCAGCATATATTTTCTCTTTAATCTAGGATTGCACAGACACACTACGTCTCCTTTTACCCACTCAACTGTTGATTTTCAGCTGCCCTTGAAGAGGCCTGAAACCCAGCGTTCCAGCAATTTGAAAAGTCTACAGCACAACATTGAGACGGCGCCAGTGGATCTCGGACCATTTCTATTGATTTTCTTCAGCCATGCTACTCAATCAAAAGGCAATTTTCACTTTGATTTGCCCTGTTTAACAGATAAAGGGAGCTCTTGACTCCATCACAGCTGACCACACTGAACCAGGGAAAGTCACACGAGCTGCCTCATGTCACATGATTTCAAACCCAGGAAGGGCCCACGTATGCATGGATCTGCTGAGCACAGAGTCAGTTTTCTCAGTGGTCTGGGACTATGCCAACTGGCTTTCCAAAGAAATATCTACTCTACCCCCAGTCTTACACAAAAGAATAAAACTGAGGCCAGTCTACTGAGGTCTTTTACAGTCTGTCCCACCCCAAGAGAGAAGAGATGTTGAAATAAAATGAATGAAATATACTTCCTGTTGACATAAAGCTACTGTGAATATTTATCCATTCTGTTGACCATCANCTGAATGCTTAGACTGATTGAGCCACCTTCCATTTATCTGGTCCTCTCCAGTCCACATATCCAGGCCTCCTTACCTTGTTCACAAAGTTTCTTGGTCAGAGAGCCTTCATCTTGAAAATAAATGATGCGTTTCTGAACGATGCTGGCCCTGTGGGGAAAGAAGACACAGCACGTGGTGAGGAGGGCAACTCTGGGGGACGTCAGATTTCCGCTGGTCCACCTACAGCTGCGTGGCTTTGGGGGAGTGCCCTCAACTCCATGTGGCTTGGCTTCTTCAGTGGAAAACTGGTATTAATAATAATAGCTACCTCCTAAGATTGCTATGAGAACTAAGGAAAGAACTCCTATGTCAAGAGTTCAGCACATACTTAGAGACCACTCAATAAATATTAGTTATTATGGTGATGTTGGTGGTACTCATATTAAGGCAGGAAAGTGAACTAAGCATTTTCAGTAACTTTTCTCAATGGTTCATTTACTCTAGTTTTATATCAAACTACTGAAGCCATTTATAGATCAACCAAATTCAAATCAGGGAAGCATGTCAAATTCTCTTCCTGAAGGGGGGGAAAAAGCCTTAAAAATATATTTTGATTTGTTCTGAAAATGTCATTCTATATCTTTCTTGAAAGTCTAGACGAAACTGTCTCTTACATTCTGAACAAAGACAACTTCAGCTGTTACATCTCTCTCAAACATGTCAAACTTGAACACAGTATCTTAGAATTTGGAAAGATATTTTGAAGTTGAAAAATGACTTGATTTGGCCAGCATATATTTTCTCTTTAATCTAGGATTGCACAGACACACTACGTCTCCTTTTACCCACTCAACTGTTGATTTTCAGCTGCCCTTGAAGAGGCCTGAAACCCAGCGTTCCAGCAATTTGAAAAGTCTACAGCACAACATTGAGACGGCGCCAGTGGATCTCGGACCATTTCTATTGATTTTCTTCAGCCATGCTACTCAATCAAAAGGCAATTTTCACTTTGATTTGCCCTGTTTAACAGATAAAGGGAGCTCTTGACTCCATCACAGCTGACCACACTGAACCAGGGAAAGTCACACGAGCTGCCTCATGTCACATGATTTCAAACCCAGGAAGGGCCCACGTATGCATGGATCTGCTGAGCACAGAGTCAGTTTTCTCAGTGGTCTGGGACTATGCCAACTGGCTTTCCAAAGAAATATCTACTCTACCCCCAGTCTTACACAAAAGAATAAAACTGAGGCCAGTCTACTGAGGTCTTTTACAGTCTGTCCCACCCCAAGAGAGAAGAGATGTTGAAATAAAATGAATGAAATATACTTCCTGTTGACATAAAGCTACTGTGAATATTTATCCATTCTGTTGACCATCAAGCAGAAAGTTTCTTCAGGCCAAGAAAACACTCTGGAGAACATTCACCCCAAAGCAAAAAAAAAAAAAAAGCCTTCTGTTAGCTGGAGCATCCTACCACAGAGACAATGCCTCGGGGAGCCCTGTGGTGGGCAAGGAGTAGGCCTAGTGGGAAATACCCCAGACCCCACATTCTTGCTGCAACCATTTCAACTTAACCAACCTCAATTCAACCCAAAGCTGCCTCCTCTCCCATTTGTCTTCCTGTCATATCTGCTGGTGTATTTTCAACAGTTAGAATTTGGGAAGAATATTTTGAGGTTGAAAAATGACTCGCTTTTGGCCAGCATATAACAGATAGTTTCTAGAGGTGTGCTTAGCGAAAAGGCATTGGACAGGGACACTGTCATAAACAAGACATATGGGCCCACTTCCCATTCTCAGAGTTGGCAGAATAGTGGGGAGAAAGTATTAAACAAACAAATCCACAGGGTATGAGAAAGTGTAACACAGGGGATCCTAACCAAGCCAGGAAAGGCTCCTCCCAGAAAAGGTGGCTGCACTTATATTTCCATGAGTAGAAGCTAATTAGACAAGTGGGATGGAGGAGCAAAGATGAGGGCATCCTTTGTAAGATCCTTGATGTGGGGAGGGCTGTGGCTCATTGGTGAGCCAGGGAGGTGTGAGATGAGCTGGGAAGGTGGGCAGGGCCAAATCACCCAGAGCCGTGAAGGGAGATGGCATTTTACTCCAGGCTTGACGAGAAGCCTTTGAGGAATGTGCCCTGAGGAGTGAGATGATCCGGTTTGCCCTTTTAAAAGAGCATTTGAGCCAAAAAGTAAAAACAGATTTGTGTGGGGTTGTAGTATATAGAGCTCCCATGCAAATAAAATTTCGTTTCAATAAAATTCTCTTGATAAAATGATTTGAAAACACCTGATCTACAGGATAAAATATTAACCTACCATGGTATTCAAAGCTTTTCATAAAAAACTTCCCCCAAACACCTCCTAGCTTTACTTGTTGGCATTTTGTGCCATGCTTCCTGGGTGCCAGACTGTGAGTGTTTATCCCTCCTTCTCTGAACATTTCTTTCACTCCACACTCCCTTACCTGTGTTGTTTCCTCTCCCAAAATCTCCCATCACCTGTATTTGCAAGAGTCTGTAACAGACACTCTGAATTGTCTTCCTCCCTATGATTTAAAGGTGAGGTTTCCCTGGTGGCTCAGTGGTAAAGAATCCACCTGCAATGCAGGAGATACAAGTTCGATTCCTTAGGAAGAACCCCTGGAGAAAGAAATGGCAATCCATTCTAGTCTTCTTGCCTGGGAAATCCCATGGACAGAGGAGCTTGGCAGGCTATAGGCCATGGGGTCACAAAAGAGCTGGACATGACTGAGCAACAACAATTTAATGTCAGAAAAAATGATGCTTAGAAAAATTACATCACTCGCAGATTTTCCAAAACTACCATTATAAATAGTTGAGGGGCCAGAAATAGAAAAATATATTTTCTTTAAGATATTTCTGTTTCTTTCGCTTTGTTTTATAAAGTCGAGGTGGCCCTCTTTTTGATAACAGCTGTAACTTCTGAGCCCTTGTTTCGTGCCACTCGTGCTAGGAAGGTCCTTCATGTACATTATTTTATGTTTTACATATACTACAGGTCCTCAAATTCTTTATCAAAACACTTGGGCTAGATGTGTTCCTGAGTTCAGAGTTTTTCAGATATTAAAGTGAAGATGGCAATACGCCATTAACAGCCCCATAACCAAACCCATCCATCTTCTGCAGCAAAATATTTGAATACTCATTCTAAGAGAGTAAATAAAATCTATAAACAGTTTCATATCAGTTTAGGTCAAGTTCAACAAACTTATCAAATGCATTTATTTTCAGGGGGATTAAGATGAGGGTTTGTGCTACTTTCATCCTAATCTTATGGGCAAGAATGACTGAGATGCAGGGAGGTTAAGTAACATGCTCAAGGTTTTGAAGTCTTTCATCTACTGCCAAAGCCCATGGTCTGTCTGAGACTCAGAGTGCTTATAAGGATTAAAGATGATTACGAATAAAGAGTATAACTGCACTGTGAGGAAAGTACTCTTATAAAACGTAACCTCAGATTGATTTTGGGGGGATGTATTTTAGGATCTCATGGCGCACACAGTGGAGATCTGGGACTTCAGTAGGTCTCCATGGAGCCTGGGTCATGATAACATGAAGCTCTCCATAAAAATGCAAGCATATATCCCCATTCCCTAACTGAGCCAACCCTCTGGACCATGCACTTTGGATTTCAAACTCTGTGCAGATCCAATGAGGGATACAAGGCTTGTTCTGATCAGGCCCTGGTGGTCTAGCCTTATCTCTGTCCAGTGCCTCCCGAGCACCCTACCCAAACCATATCCCAAATCTGTCTTCATGATCTCACATCTGGGTCCCAGTCCATGAGACTCCTCTGTCCTTCCTCACAATTCTTTAATATAAACCACACACACACACACACACACACACACACATACCCCTCAATTACCTAACATATTCAACCAAGATGTTACTTAGAATGATGTCTGGACCGCAAGCTTTTCCTATGAGAGCCAAAACCCCTTGGGGTAATCCTACCCCAGCACTTACTGATCTATTATAATTGCCTGTTCACTTTTTATCTCCTGTGCTAGTATAAGCTTCCCAGGAGCAGGAGCTAACCCTGGGATTCAAATAGAAGGAATGACGTTTGGAAAGGAAAGAGCTTGAGGTTGAACTGTCTAGAGGGCATGATTAAGGTCTCAGTGGGTAGACACAGGGACGTGTAACTCAGGAAAGATATGAGGAAGGTGAGGAGGATGGATATGGGAATCACTGGGGCAGAAGTCAGGGTCAAAGCTTTTTTTTTAGAGTGGCTGACGTCACCCAGGAAGAAAGTGCGGGGAGTAAGAAGAGAGTCTAGCTGAGTTTAGAACTCTGAAGGCCAACATTCACCCACAGATATGCCAGCAGAGACCAAGACATTGGAAAACTTGGTTGCAGGAGATGTTTCTTTTTATTTCTCATTTGGTCAACTCCTGGGAGAATTTTATATTCTGAGAAAATATATTTCATTTCAAGCCCGTTCCCATCAGAAGTATAAAACTCAGCAGAGATTTATAAATCATATTATAGTTCAGAAAAATAATAGCTTCACAAGATGAGAATGCTGTTGGTAAGAATTCCCTTAGCGTTTCAAAATGACAAATTTCTCCCATTCTGTGTTGCAATTTGGCAGCCCTGTTGCATAGCATTTATATACTGATATACTGAATGCTCTCTTATCATTAAAGAGTGTGTTAAGGAAATCTAAATTAAATTTCTCAGTATGTTAGCTTCTCAAACTTTGAAATATTGAGGTTCCAAATAACTTACTAATCATTTCCAAAGTATTCCTTTAAACCTAAAGTGGAATCTTTCCAGAAATTCCATCCTGAATGTTTGGTGCTTGGTTCTTTTTCTGTCTGAAGAATTTCTTCACTTGCTGTTGGGGAACTGGCCTGCTGGAGTGAAGTTGAAGTTGGCTAAGTTGGAGGTTTGCTGCCTAGTACTGAAAAGGCCTGGGGTCCCTGTTCTCACTGAAAAGGACAGGGAGACCTCAAAAACTGAAGGATGTGGGCGAGTTCAGGCCACGAAATGAATGAAAACTACACAGGGACCCTCAGTGGCTGGGTCACTGCCATGTAGGTGTAATTTATGTAAGGTCCTTACAGCATGCATGCTGCACAAAGTAAATATTCAGTAGTGGTAGCTGTTATCATTGTTGCTGTTAAATCACCAGCCCCTAACAAAGTGCCTGACACATAAAATTACTTAATAAACAGAAGCTATTATGATGATTGATGTCAGGCCCATCTCCTTTGCTTGTGCAGAGAAAAGGGAGAGTGTTATCTTGGTCAACAGCTTCAGGCAGAGATAATGAATGACTCCAAGGAAGTTCAGGTTTGCAGTCTCCAGACTGCAACTTTTGCCAACCCTCTTCCCAGTTCCAGTAAAATCCCTGTTACTGAACATTTCTTGGAATACTTTACAAAATTTGCCTCTGCTCTCAGGGATATTTTCCATAGAAGTGATCCAGTTTATAACACACAACATCTACTTCCTTTTACCAATGACTGAACAACTCTGTGGGAGGATGTAGGAACAAAATATTGAAGCATAGCATTGGTAACATCATCAGGAACTGAGGGTAACAGTCTTATGTTACTTTGCAAGGATGCCAAGTGCTAATCTGATCATGGTCTCATGTTACTCAGCAAATATTTACAGAAGCTGGGTGCATTCCATGATCCAGACCATTACCAAATTTTAAATGGCTTTATGTGGCTCACAGGGAATGGAGCTGTGTCCAGGAGTTAACAGGCTTCCTGGCAGCTCATGGCAATGTGCTCATGGGAGAAGAAAAGTGAACGCTTATCTGTAGGGCTTTATCTATGGCATACACAAGGACTCCATGGTTGTCCAACACTAAGGTCACAAAGCTATAGATTCGGAGACTGTTATAATTGTCTACCATGACTGCAAATGACCAAATCTAGTAAATTATAAAAAGAACTAGCTGCCAGGAGATTCAGTTTCAGTTCAGTTGCTCAGTCATGTCTGATCCTTTGTGACTCCATGAACCACAGCACATCAGGCCTACCTGTCCATCATCAACTCCTGGAGCTTACCCAAACTCATGCCCATTGAGTCAGTGATGCCATCCAACCATCTCATCCTCATCATCCCCTTCTCCTTCTGCCCTCAATCTTTCCCAGGATCAGGGTCAGGGTCTTTTCAAATGAGTCAACCCTTCACATCAGGTGGCAANCCTGAATGTTTGGTGCTTGGTTCTTTTTCTGTCTGAAGAATTTCTTCACTTGCTGTTGGGGAACTGGCCTGCTGGAGTGAAGTTGAAGTTGGCTAAGTTGGAGGTTTGCTGCCTAGTACTGAAAAGGCCTGGGGTCCCTGTTCTCACTGAAAAGGACAGGGAGACCTCAAAAACTGAAGGATGTGGGCGAGTTCAGGCCACGAAATGAATGAAAACTACACAGGGACCCTCAGTGGCTGGGTCACTGCCATGTAGGTGTAATTTATGTAAGGTCCTTACAGCATGCATGCTGCACAAAGTAAATATTCAGTAGTGGTAGCTGTTATCATTGTTGCTGTTAAATCACCAGCCCCTAACAAAGTGCCTGACACATAAAATTACTTAATAAACAGAAGCTATTATGATGATTGATGTCAGGCCCATCTCCTTTGCTTGTGCAGAGAAAAGGGAGAGTGTTATCTTGGTCAACAGCTTCAGGCAGAGATAATGAATGACTCCAAGGAAGTTCAGGTTTGCAGTCTCCAGACTGCAACTTTTGCCAACCCTCTTCCCAGTTCCAGTAAAATCCCTGTTACTGAACATTTCTTGGAATACTTTACAAAATTTGCCTCTGCTCTCAGGGATATTTTCCATAGAAGTGATCCAGTTTATAACACACAACATCTACTTCCTTTTACCAATGACTGAACAACTCTGTGGGAGGATGTAGGAACAAAATATTGAAGCATAGCATTGGTAACATCATCAGGAACTGAGGGTAACAGTCTTATGTTACTTTGCAAGGATGCCAAGTGCTAATCTGATCATGGTCTCATGTTACTCAGCAAATATTTACAGAAGCTGGGTGCATTCCATGATCCAGACCATTACCAAATTTTAAATGGCTTTATGTGGCTCACAGGGAATGGAGCTGTGTCCAGGAGTTAACAGGCTTCCTGGCAGCTCATGGCAATGTGCTCATGGGAGAAGAAAAGTGAACGCTTATCTGTAGGGCTTTATCTATGGCATACACAAGGACTCCATGGTTGTCCAACACTAAGGTCACAAAGCTATAGATTCGGAGACTGTTATAATTGTCTACCATGACTGCAAATGACCAAATCTAGTAAATTATAAAAAGAACTAGCTGCCAGGAGATTCAGTTTCAGTTCAGTTGCTCAGTCATGTCTGATCCTTTGTGACTCCATGAACCACAGCACATCAGGCCTACCTGTCCATCATCAACTCCTGGAGCTTACCCAAACTCATGCCCATTGAGTCAGTGATGCCATCCAACCATCTCATCCTCATCATCCCCTTCTCCTTCTGCCCTCAATCTTTCCCAGGATCAGGGTCAGGGTCTTTTCAAATGAGTCAACCCTTCACATCAGGTGGCAAAGTATTGGAGTTTCAGCTTCAACATCAGTCCTTCCAGTGAACACCCAGGACCAATCTCCTTTAGGATGGACTGGTTGGATCTCCTTGCAGTCCAAAAGACTCTCAAGAGTCTTCTCCAACACCACAGTTCAAAAGCATCATTTTTTTCTCTGCTCAGCTTTCTTTATTTATTTAACAGTTAAACATGCTTCCAAGTGCTTCATAAATATAAATTCATTTAACATTCCCCCAAATTCCATGAAGTAGGCACTAATATTATCCCTGTTTTACAGAAGAGAAAACAGAGACAGAGGAAGGTAAGTTAACTGACTTGCCATAGACAAACCCCAATGACCAGATGGAGGATTGGTGATGCCAGTGACTGCAACAAAAGACCGAAAGGGCAAGGAAGAATTTTTTCTTTTAATTTTTGGAATTTCTATTAAGCTAATTGTAGCTTTACATGCACCTAAAAGAAATAATAAAGAGGTTGCATACTTTGCCTAGTTGTCCCTGATGGTAATATTTAGCAAAACTTCAGTATAATATTACAACTAGGATATTGACCAGGTTTGAGACTGGACATAAAATTGGTGCCACAGGATTAGATGAGGACCAGATCATGCCATTCTAAGGAAACTATGCCTATGGCAAACTGGCACACGCTAAGACAGAATATTCCCAAATGACTCTCAGGACATATCGTATGTTAGAACCCTAACTGGAGAATCATCTTCAGGTGCTCTGGTGATCAGGCAGGGGGCCATTTCTGGCTGGGACAAGATGATGGTAGACGTGGAGTTGGGGGAATTATTTGTAGGAAGAACTTGGAAAGATAGCGCTAGAACTGGCCTTGGAGTCCCAGAGGCTCCTTCTATGACCAGGGATGAGCTCACCTAAACGAGGTCCTCAGCAGGCCCACCATCCATGTGTTTCAAAGCAATGCTGCTATCTGCTCTGGGCAGACTTCTTCACCCGAATCAGGGGAACCCACTCCACACTGTGCTGCATGTACACCTAAGCTTAGGTCATGGCCAGAATCTGGTTAAGAGGTCAGTTAGGTTCTTAACAAGACTATAATCCATTCCCAACCTTGTATAGCCGTTGGATTTCTAGAGTTTCTTGATGCACATTACTGGACAAAGTTGCATCTACAAAATCCTGGTTCTGATTTCAACAAAAATCAGAGGAAAACTAGTGCTAGCACTCAGTTTATTTCTTCTTAGAACGACCCAGAGGATAACAAACTTATTATGACTCCATTTTCTCTTATCATCCAGTTTTAGACCTCATCTTTATTACTCTAGCACTTTAAATGTTACCCCTAAAAATCCAATGGAAAAGTAATAATGAGGAATTGACTTTCGTAGCATAAGAGAGATGTAAAAAGAAAAAAACTATGTTTTTAGAGAAACTAATTTAGATGTGAGAGTCATTAAAACCAAACAGGTATTCATTGACTCATTTCTATTTGACAGAGTAGAGACCATGAAGCTCTGTTAGGAACTGGAAGTGCAAGGGTGAACAGGACGTAGTACGGATGACCCCACATAGTGGACAGCCTGAGAGATGTGAATGGGAAACCGCTGCACAGCAAGTGGTAGAGTCTACCCGATATCTGCTCCTTTCATCTGCCATACTTGCAGAACCCTCTTTTTGATTCATATGTAGCCTCGGTAACACAAGAGAGGGTCACCAGCACAGGGTTGGAGGGGATGGGAGTAGAACTTCTGAGAAAGTTTTGCTTAAATTTGCGTAAAAGAAATTAATGACCCATTGTCCTTTCTTTGTCCAGTGTTGATCACAAACAATTCATGAAACAAGGCAGCCATTTTGTGACCAATAGGAAAAGACCAAGAAAATTCAGAGATGCTGGAGGCTGCATTGGGGAACCATGGAAGAGATTAGGTAGGACTGGGGTCAGGGGTGTTTTGGTCAGAGTCTGGGAGAAGAACACTCCAGATAAGGCTTTAAAAGAGGGCTTGAAATTGGTGGGTGCGAGGTTATGCTGCCCTTTGCTAGAACTTTCCATGGGGTGCAGAGGACAGACACCACACGTGACTAGGAAGAAAACAGCAGGCTTGCCAGGACACTCCAGTCTGAAGAGAGACGTGGCTTCAAATGGGAGGAGCTGGGGGGAGAGGCAGCATGGGTGGGAGTTCGACAGGAAAACACGGGCAAGGGAAATATTCCTTTTTCTCTGGAGGAAGTGTTCCTACACCTATAAACTGTGGCTGAGGCAACAGTAGAAACCTTTAGGGGTACCTGCTGGATCAGTGGCTAGAAATTTTTCATCTGTTGGAAAAATCTTAAAAAAAACTCTCATAGACCAAATAGATCGCAGAATGTAGTCTCAGTTGTGGAAGCTCTTTCAGGCCATTCTGATTAATGATCAGGACCATTTTTCATCCTTTAATTGTTCGATATCAAATTACCAATTTTTTTCCACATCTTTTATGGAAAGATCCCTCCTCTTGACAGGGTTAGGGAGGATGTGGAGGGTGGTTATGATTCTCAGCTAGGGATTTATGGTTCATGAAGGGGTTGCAAAGGATTCTTGAACCCCTAGGAAAAAGTGTATGTAAATTGTAAGCACGTGCATTGCTTGCGGGGAGAGATGGTGTAAGAGCCACTGCTCTAAGGTAGCCACCATGAGCTTCATGCCTGTTAGTTTACTTTCCGGTGTCCCCTGCTGCCCCCATTGGAAGGACATGCATGGAAGATCAAATGAAGGATTTCCTGTACAATTACTACAGAAACCATCTAACAAGTTTCCTCTTCTTGCCAACCCACCCACTTACCTGCACTCAGCTAGAAGATGAATCACCATCTCCAGCACATTACTAGGTAGTAGTGGTACCATAGGCCTAATTACCCCATCTCCATATCAGCCCCGCCCCACCCCACGCCAGCACAGGGTCTGACACGTAGTAGATCCTCTCTAAACAAAGGTTCCCCTCTCACTTATAGATCACAGTCTGAGCTCTTGGCTAAACATCCACAATCCTAAACACCAGGACACAGGCTGCCTTCTATGTCTGAGACCCCCTTCCCCTCCCCCAACACTTTTGCCAACTACCTGTACTCAGCCTTGCCTTTTCACTGTTTGTCACACAACCCCATCCAGCTTCTGGTCATACTACTCAGACCAGGAATGTACTTCTGCCTCTGCTCTGCCCAATCATACCATCTCATGGCCTCCTGAGAGCCTCATTGGCCAGAACCTTCAGAGTGACCTCCTCTGGGTTCCTTGAACACCACTGATCTTTGCCATCCACTTGGTGTTCAGGCACTGGGTACTCTTGATGTTTGCTTGAACTTTAATATCTTGCATTGCCATTTAACTTATTGTGAGTTTACATTTTGGACTTCTAACTAAATTCTGAGCTTTTTCAGGCAAAGGGTCTTGCTGTACCCTCGAGCCCCCTCGAGCACTTAGCACAGTGCCTTTCATGCAGGACACACTGAAGATGTGCTGTTCTGATGTGTTTTCATGGACTGACTTGACCTGTAATTTAATACCCTATGGCCATAGTCTGGCAAGAAGCACAGACTCCTCTGTACTAGCAGAGCCACCCAGTGTTCCGGGTGAGCAGCAATGATTGGTCTGAGTCATGAAACATTTCCTATTGCATAAAGACCAGTTAAGTCTGCTTCGCTTTATCCAAGCTGGGCTGATGGCAACTGCTGTTCTCAGAGAGAACTATTTGAGTTGAGTCCAAAATCCCTTCACAAGGCTGGGAATCAACAGGAAGATGGTATGTCTGCCAGGAGGAGGTTAAGCCCAGGGCAGCACTTTCTTTATGGAAGAGAGAGTTGCTGATTACATGATGTACCACTCTTTGCTCATCCCGTGAGTTGACTCTTTAAAAGAAAGTCACCCATAGGCCTTATATTTTGACTCACTCCAGATTTGTCCCACATTATTTCAACATCTGCACCCCTGTTGTAGCATCTGACCTCATTCTTATGTCACATGAGCTCATCAGAGGTAAACCATGATCATCTGGACCCCCACCGAGCTTGAGAGGAACAAGATGAGACCACAGGAAGCTACAGAATCTGGGCTCAATTTGTCCTGTTTCCCAGCCTTTCTCATGGAAAATATTTTCAGAGATAAGTTAAAGGAAGCAAGGGAGGGAGGGAGAAAGTGACAGAAAGAAAGGAAGAGAGACACAAGAGTTTTAACTTTTTGAGTAAAAGAAAATGTGAAAGAGAAGTCACGGCACCTCGTTTCAATGCAGAGTAGAATACAAGTGACCAAGTTTTGTTTTGTTTTGTTCAACGTGGCAAAAAAAAAAAAAAAAAATTCTACTGAAACTTCCCTGGAAATCCAGTGGTTAACGCTGCACACTTCCAAGGCAGGGGCACAGGTTTAATGTCTAGCCAGGAAACTAAGATACCACATGTCAACGGCACAGACAAAACAAGTCTACCAGCGCTTGATGTGGGAGACTTAGGAGTGATCACGGAGCATCTTTATCCTTGTTAAACAAAGTACTGAAAACCTTTTTTCCTTCAAGCAGGCAGGGAGTCATTAAGACTCAATGAGTTAATAAAAATGTCTACCTTAAAGGTGAACAACTAAACAACAACAAAAGTGAAAGCACAATCACATTTATATGTTGCATGTCTTGGAGAGATGAGGAAGTTGGACTTGAGAGCTTGTGTTCCTAGTAAATGCTTAGACCTTCACAAGTTAGGAACAGAAGTCACTGTGGACATGGAGCGGAAAGAGAGGAAGGTGGAGGAAAACTTCCATTTCTTCATCTCTAGAAAGGAACAAGAGGAAAACCAGACAGTCACTGGTGAGTTTGCAACTAGGTGAGTTTGTGCCATCAGATTGGAATGTACACTTTCCTACCTTTCTGGATGGCTCCGTGTCAAGGATGTTTCTGGTAACGAAGATACACGTCAAGAAAGTTCACTTCCTTGACAGAATCCTTATCCTGGGAGGATATTTGGTAATGATCTTTTGGAAATGATATTTTGCACTGTATTACTCTCCCACCACCC
This sequence comes from Neotragus moschatus, assembly GCA_006410615.1. Classification (NCBI taxonomy): domain Eukaryota; kingdom Metazoa; phylum Chordata; class Mammalia; order Artiodactyla; family Bovidae; genus Neotragus; species Neotragus moschatus. The sequence goes on along the minus strand of SJYA01002181.1, from coordinate 455,081 downwards.
ACCCTCTTCATCCAAATGTAACAATATGCAGTGTTTATTTTGATTGACATAGCTAATCTTGAAAATCTGTAATTCAACTTGCTCCTGACTTGGATTCTTCTCTGTTCAAGCTGCCCTAGAGATGACCAGGAGTCCCTTGTGGCCTAAGATCTAAGGTGACTGACTGGCCCAGTTTAGGATGATATTGTATTGTATTGTCAATGTCAACTGTATTGGAAAAAGCTAATAAGTCCTGGCCTTCCATGTGTCTGGTACCATCCTTCAGTTCAGTTCAGTCGCTCAGTCGTGTCCGATTCTTTGCGAACCCATGAATCGCATCCTTAGGAAGGCCAAACCAGTCCTTTGATCCATAAATTGTTATGATTTGTGCAACGCATTTTTCTGAAACCAACAAACTGCAACTGATTGGACTGGGGATCAACATAGGGGTCAAAGGCAAGCATAGATGCACCAGACATGAAGGATGCTGGCTGCTTCTGAGTTGCTCTCCTGCTAATTCTGCCAAGCAGTTCAACATGCATATTCAATATGTAGCTAAAATAGTGCAAACTGGCCTCATTGAATTGTCTTTTGGGCAAAAACCAGTCAGACAAATTAAGAGATGATGGGTCACTTTCACAGGTCTAGGTACAGAGCAATGGACAATTGTTCGGAGCATTTTTCTGCTCCTCTCTGGAGCCTGTGGCTTAATCCCACTGTGACCCAGCAGGGCTGTGGCTGATATGATGACCTGACTTGCCATGCTATTCCCCCACATCCCTGCATTTTTGTGATAAACTGAAGGTCGGCTATGTCTGAGGAATACTACATAGAAACCTGCAGTTAGCAACGTTTCCATTTGGGTCCCATAGGGTTCTTTTGGTTGTTGTCAGGGCTCATCAGCATAAACATGAAGTTGTTTTGATTTGCTACTGTCTCTCCTCTATCAGAGAACTGTTATTAGGAAAATTGCATTAATTAGCAACAGCTGAGGGGAGGACCAGCTATTTTGGAGCTGCAGCTGCAAGTCTTTTTGCAATCTGACTATTGCCTAAATTTTAACTATTAACAGAATAAATAGTCTCTGAATGTATTTAATCATGTTAATTTTGTTTTCCTCTATTTGTATTACTGTTTAGGCCTCTTCTTTAATGTACATTAAAAATTCTAATACCATTAGCATGCTTTAAAGCATAACCTCAGCTATCCTAATCTTGTATGCTTTACTAGAAGTGATATGTTTAGCTTAATGCTAATTTTAACTTTATGAGGAAAAATTAAGAATTAATGAAATCTTACCCCAAAGGTTGGCCTGTTGAATAAGATATTTGCTTGAACTGAAAGTCTTGTTTCATAGCCATTTTAGGTAAGAGAGTAGGATGGATAGATGGAAGGATAGACTGATGGATGATGGAAGGAGAGAAGGATGACTAAATGGAGAGAATAGAGTGATACATACACAGAATCACAGACACCCCCATACATAGGAACTAGGTTTAAACCTTCTAAATGCTAATCCCACTTATTCATTTATTTTCATTATAATCAGCATGATAAGGACACAGTATAACAGAAAGAACTTTGTAGTCAAACAGGTCAGGTTTTTTTCTGGATCTATCTCTTTACTGTGACCTAGGTGAATTACAGCCCTGAGATCTAGTTTTCTGCCCTACAAATTAGGGTTAATATCTACCCTTGTGAGAATCAATGAGTTCAGCCAGTATGGAAAGTTTCTGGCATGAAGTCAAAGCTTAAAAAATATGGCCTTTCTTTCTTCTACTTTAAACCTTATGTTGCTATTTAACTTCTCATGTACTTGTTCCTTTTCTACCCAACTGGAGAGTTAATGAAATCCTTATTAAGTAGAGACCTTTTCTTGCTCATCCCCGAAACTACCCACAGGGCACTGCATAGTGACTAGGGCCTATGGATGTTGGTACCTATTCTCCAATGTTAGCACACAAGCCTAGATTTTTATCAGCTTGTATAACAATGACTAACATCTACTGAGTGCTCACTGTGTGCCAGGTACTCCACGGTAAACATTTTATAGACTTCAAGTGTTCTCAGCCCTGGCTACTCTTTAAAGTCATTTGGAGGAGATTTTAAAAAGTGTTGACACCCTGATTCCATCCTAGTCCAAGGAGATCAGATTTCCAGAGGAGAGGGAGGGTGCAGAACACAGGTGATTTTACAAAGCTGTTCAGATGACAACTCCATTTTGCAGCCAGGGTTGAGAATCACTGATACATTATCTGGTTTAATTCTCCCACCTATGAGGTAGGTACTATTATTATCTCCTTTGCAGTAAAAAGCCAAGGTAGAGAGGGACCAAGTACTTGCACACGTTTATACAACTCTTAAGCAGTGGAGTCAGGATTGGGAACCCAGTGAGGTTGACTCCACAACCCATAGCTCTCTCCCAACTCCCATTTACAAGGAAATCTCAAGCTAAAACTATGGGGCAAAGATAGAATACATAAGCGTCCTAAGTGTTACATGGTGATTCTGATGATCAGAATGGGTTAAAAATGGGTATAAACACAGAAAATCTTTTCTATTTCAAAAGTGGAGAACAGGTTCCTATCTTGACTTTTACACTCAGAGTCTCTGTGACCCAGTTCACATCACATTACCTCTGTGAGCCTTAACCTCCCACAGTGATAAGGATGTTACCCTTCCAAGAGTACTGAGAAGATGCTCTGTAAACCCTAAACTATTTTAAAATTGAAAAGAGATACTTCCCACCCTCTAGCTCCTTACCCTCATTTTATAGGAAAGACACCAGGTTCAGACTGGGTAGAGCCAAGACTCCAACCTTGACCTGTCTGACCCCAGAGCCCCTCTGCAACAGGCAAACTGCCTAATATAATACAATCAGTTGAGAACCAGCTTGGAAAATGTTATTAGCAACAGAATCTCTGGGGATTGTGGAGGTATGTGGAAGTTAGGCTTGTCCATAAAGAGCTAGTCTTGAGATGGCCATGGCAGCGGCTACTGGGGGGCGAGTTCTTCTCCCCTCCCACACTAACCCCCTCACCTCATCAGCCTCAGCCAGTAACTCTTGGCTGTGTTCCAGGGGCTCAAGTGAGCTTAGAAATGCAGCGTGTTCCAAAGACAGCCTGGCATTGAAGGTTTTCAGGTAAAATCCACAAGCCAGTCCCTCAGCATTTGTCTCTCTTCTTCCCTCCCCCATACCTGGCACAAGCCCAGCACATCATAGGTGCTCATGAAATGTTTGTCCATTGAATGGTTGATTCCTGGTGGGGGTGGGGTGGGGGGCAGTAGTGGGAGGTGGAGGGCAATGAAAGATACACTGACACTCCTTCCCTCTGAGGCCAAGTGCCACCTACAGCATCACACGCAAACAGGCCTTTTATACCCTTGTCTCACTCAGTCACGGTTTCCGTCCTAAACCACTCATCTTGACTCATCATTGTCTTGTTTCTTCCCTTATGACTGCCTTTTCCAGCGGGGACCTTTGGGCCTGATCCTCAGCAGCCCCCCTCCTTTTTTTTTTTTAATTTGACCCCTCCTGCCCTCCTCTACTATGAGCTGCTCTGGCTCTGCTGCCATGCAGGGTACAACCATCAGCTGGTCCAGCCCAGGTTCCAGGTTTACCTGACCCCATGGTAGGTCTCACAAGGCTGCTGACCATACAGGTGTGGGAAGGCAGTGAACGGAGTGAAAGGGGAGCGGACCCGAGTGGGTAACAAGCATCCACAGACCAGAAGAGTTCATAAGCCTCTCCCCTGCTCACCCTCCTGGTTAGAAAACTAACAAGGCTCACAAGCCCCCTTTATAAAAGACAGTCCTCACAAGAATTCAGCCTCAGTAGAGAGCTACTCACACACCGTGGCAGAGACTTAAATGTAAGGCCAGAAACTATAAAGCTCTTACAGGAAAACATAGGCAGTATACTCTTTGATATAAACCACAGCAAGATTCTGACTCACCACCTAGATTAATGGAAAGAAAAGCAAAAATAAACAAATGGGACCTAGCTTGTGCACAGCAAAGGAAATTATGAAAAGACAACCCTCAAAATAGGAGAAAATAATTGCAAATGAAGCAACTGACAAAGGGTTAATCTTCAAAATATATAAGCAGTTCACACAGCGCAATATCAGAAAAACAAACCATCCAATCAAAAAATGAGCAGAAGACTGAAACATACATGTCTCCAAAGAAGACCTCTAAATGATAATAAACACATGAAAAGATGCTCAACATCACTTGTTATTAGAGAAATGCAAATCAAAACTACTAAGAGATATTACCTCATGCTAGTCAGAATGGTCATCATCAAAAATCTATAAATAGTAAATGCTGGAGAGAACATGGGGAAAAGGAAACCCTCCTGCACTATTGGTGGGAATGTATTATAAACTGATATAGCCATATATATATATATAAAATATATTATATATAATATATATATAATATGTAATGTAATATATATAATGTATTAATAAACTGGAAAACAGTATAGATATTCCTTAAAAAAAGAAATCTGGGAAAAAATCTATCACATGACCCAGCAATCCCACTGCTTGGCATATACCCTGAGAAAACCACAATTGTAAAAGACACATGTACCCCAGTGTTCACTGCAGTAATATTTAATAGCCAGGACATGGAAGCAACATAGATGCCCATCGACAGATGAATGGATAAAGAAGTCTGATACATTTCTACAATGGACCATTACTCAGCCATAAAATGAACAAATTTGAATCAGTTGTAGTGAGGTGGATAAACCTAGACCCTCTGATACAGAGTGAAGTAAGTCAGAAAGAGAAAACAAGCATCAGATATTAACACATAAGGCAATGGCACCCCACTCCAGTACTCTTGCCTGGAAAATCCCATGGACGGAGGAGCCTGGTAGGCTGCAATCCATGGGGTTGCTAAGAGTCAGGCACGACTGAGCAACTTCAGTTTCACTTTTCACTTTCATACACTGGAGAAGGAAATGGCAACCCACTCCAGTGTTCTTGCCTGGAGAATCCCAGGGACAGAGGAGCCTAGTGAGCTGCCATCTGTGGGGTCACACAGAATCGGACACGACTGAAGCGACTTAGCAGCAGCAGAGAATCTAGAAAAATGGTACTGATGAACCTAGTAGAGAAAGGACTTGTAGACACAGCCAGGGAAGGTGAGGGTGGGGTGAACTGAGAAAGTAGCGCTGACATAATACACTATCATATGTAAAACAGATAGTGAGAAGTTGCTAATAACCCAGGGATCTTAGCCTGGCACTCTGATGACCTAGAGGAGTGGGGCAGAGGTGGGAGATGCAGGAGGGAAGGGATATATATATATTTATATAATTATGACTGATGTGTGTTGTTCTGCAGCAGAAACCAACACAAAATTCTAAGCAGCTTTCCACCAATTAAAAAATAAATAAATAAATTTTTAAAGGAAAATAAAAGCTTGGGCTGCAGAGTTAGACTGTCTGGGATTCAAATGTCAGTGTCACTACTTATGGTGTTGGGAAAGTTGAGCCTTAGCTTCCTCGCCATAAAATGGGAGAGTGATATTTTCTTTGTATACAGAGTTTCTGGCATATATTTCAGCTATTATTATTACTGTCATTAAAAAAATTAGAGCAACGCTCAGCTGAATGATCAGAGGAGGGATGTTTTGGGAAAAAGGAAGGAGGGAGGGAGAGAAAGAAAGAAAGATAAACAGGATAAAGAAAAGAAGAAAAGCAAAGAAAAACAATCACACATCTTGAGTGCCAGCCACCTCTGATCCAGGCACACTTCTTCCTACTCTGCCATCAGGACCACATTCAGGTTCTCAAACGCCCCTTGCTTTATCTGGCCTCAGGACACGCCCACACCAGCTTCCTCCGCTGTGGTCTCCTGTCAGCTCACAAGCTGATCTCTTTGGACCTCCTGCACCACCTCAGACCAGGCTGGGTTCTCCCCCTTTCAGCCCTGTGCTCTTCCCATGTGTGCTGCCCAGTGACTGGTCCATCCATTTCCACAAGCAAAGCTGCGCTCTGCATCCTTGGTGCCTGGCATGGTTCCTCCGAGGAATCTGTGCCGCTGCTGTGAAGAAGTCAAGGAATAAAAGGACACCCCAGCGTCTCAGACCTAACAAGTCCTGGCTTGTCTTCTTGACTGAACCCAATCAATGTCTTCTCAGACATGCAGATGACACCACCCCAATGGCAGAAAGCGAAGAAGAACTAAAGAGCCTCTTGATAAAAGGTGAAAGAGGAGAATGAAAAAAGCTGGCTTAAAACTCAGCATTCAAAAAACTAAGATCATGACATCCAGCGACAGAGGATGAGATGGTTGGATGGCATCATCGACTCAATGAACATAAGTTTAAGCAAACTCTGGGAGACAGTGAAGGAACAGGGAAGCCTGGGGGTACTGCAGCCCACGAGGTCACAAAGAGTTGGACACAACTGAGCGACTGAACAACAACATCTCATCCTCATCTTAGTCCAACTTTCTGGAAGGAAGAAACCAGGAAGCAAGGAAAAAGAAGAAAGAAGAGAAAGAAAGGCACAAAGGCAGTTCTCCTCTTTTCTTTAACCCCTCTTGCCTTTGAGCTGAGTCTGTTTAATTTGAAACTATTTCAACCTTAAAAAAAAAATTCCAGAACAGTGCAAAGAACTTTTTTCCCCTGAAGCATTTGAAAATAAGTGGTTGACATGATATCCAGTCACCTTGAGCACTTTCATGTTTTCCCTACAAACAGATATTCTCTTATGTAACCACAATGTAACAGTAAGACTCAGAAAGTTAACATTAATACATCTAATCCCCAAACCCTATTCAAGTTTTGACAATTGTTCTTTTATGCCCAGAAGGTCTTATTTAGAACCGCAGCATTGCCCTTAGATTATATTTAATATGCCTTCTTCAATCTGGAGCAGTTCCTCAGGCTTTCCTTGACTTCTTTGAAAGTTCTGAAGATGACACGTTAGTAAAGGTTATGTACCTTGAGCAGGAATATCACAGAAACGATGCTGTGTTCTTCTCACTGCATCCTGTCAGGGGTATGAAATTTAAATTCAGCTTTGTCCCGTTACAGGTGTCTGCTGAACCTCTCCATTCTAACACTCCTGGCTTTCTCTTTGTAAGTTAATATTTTGAGGGCAGGTATTTTGAGATTATATAAATATCCTGTTCTTTGTCAAACTTTCTAATTATGCATTTATTTATTTTTGTCTTTTAAGCCTTTACTGTGTGAATTTACAGAAAGTCAGGATCAGAAAGCTTAAAAGAGAATGCCTACTTCTTCTCTCATAGTACTTAAAGGGCTGTGTTATAACTATTTTTAATATAAATTAATTTTTTTAATTGGAGGTTAATTACTTTACAATATTGTATTGATTTTGCCATACATCAACATGCGTCTGCCACAGGTATACACGTGTTCCCCATCCTGAACTCCACTCCCTCCTCCCTCCCTGTATCATCCCTCTGGGCCATCCCAGTGCACCAGCCCCAAGCATCCAGTATCCTGCATCAAACCTGGACTGGCAATTCGTTTCATATATGATATTACAGGTTTCAATGCCATTCTCCCAAATCACCCCACCCTCTCCCTCTCCCACAGAGTCCAAAAGATGTTCTATACATCTGTGTCTCTTTTGCTGTCTTGCATACAGGGTTATCATTTATTTAGCTAGCATAGGTATTTATTTATCTCAACTGACCTCTAATTTCTCATTTTATTTAATGGGTTGTAATCTGTTACTACCACAACTCTATGGGAACTAGACTACTGTGTATTTGTGCTTGGTCTTCCTCTTGTCTCAATGTTATATTTTCATTTTTATTTTTCCAGATCTTGATTTTTAAAAAATTTAACATGACTATTTTGTTTTATGTTTTCCTTAACACTGCTTCTTAGTCTTTATGGAAATTGGCAAGAAGCAGCAAGCAAAGGGAAACGAGATTCAGTGAGACTGAAACTTAACAGTTTTTAAGCTCAAAAAACCATTTATAATTTTTGTCCTAAGTGCCAGAAACTGGAATTCACTTCTAGGGGTGAACCACTTCTTTTGTCTTAGAGACATTTTGTGATTATCTTCACTGTATTACAAATGTAAAGCCATAATGAAAATGATAGTAATATAGCCTTGTACAGGGTTGCTTCTGGACCAGACACTGTTCTAAACACTTCACATATATTATCTAACCCTCAAGCAACCCTATAAAGTAGGTACTATTATTATCCCCACTGGACAGGAGAGGCATTTGAAGTATCCAGAGTTTAACAACTTGCCTGATGTCATTTCCAAGAGGTGGAGTCAGAACTCAGTCTTAGCCTGTCTGACCTGAAACCATCCTCATAACTACAATATCAAACAAACTAAACCAAGGGAAACTGGGTCTGGATTTGGGTCAAGTGGGACTCACATGGGGCACTCTCTTGAAGGGGAACTAAACTGGCCCTTGATGCTGGGAAGAGAGCCTGATGCCCACCAAGTGTTAGAGCAGTGAAACCCCAAGGATGACCTTGGGCTTCTGGGCCCTGAGAATAGCTAAACCTACAGGCTAGTGACACACGGCCTCTGTTATGATTCTCTTCTCTGACCCCCCAAGCTCTTAATAACATCTTACTACCACTGTTGCTTAGCCTTAGCTGTGATGTGAGGTATTGAGGGATGGGCTCCATGAGTGAAGGAAAGGCGGGGAAGCAGTGGCTGGAGGAGTCTAGACTCAGGTAACCAAGTGGCAAGCTTTTGATACCATAATAATTATCCTAAAGAAAGCGACAGTCCCTTAGTTGTGCCTGACTCTTTGCAACCCCGTGGACTATACAGTCCAAGGAACTCTCCAGGCCAGAATATTGGTGTCGGTAGCCTTTTCCTTCTCCAGGGGATCTTCCCAACCCAGGGACTGAACCCAGGTCTCCCTCATTGCAGGCGGATTCTTTACCAGCTGAGCCACAAGGGAAGCCCAAGAATACTAGAGTGGGTAGTCTATCTCTTCTCCAGTGGATCTTCCTGACCTAGGAATTGAACCGGGGTCTCCTGCCTTGCAGGTGGATTCTTTACCAACTGAGCTATCAGGGAAACCCAATAATTGTTCTAGGATTCCCTCAAATTCTTGGGTGGTCAACTTGGCAGAAACCTAACCTTTCTATGTATGTGTTTGTATTAGTCACTCAGTCGTGTCTGACTCTTTGTGGCCTCATGGACTGTAGCCCACCAGGCTCCTCTGCCCATGAGATTCTCCAGGGAAGAATATGGGAGTGGGTTGCCATTCCCTTCTCCAGAGGATCTTCCTGACTAGAGATCGAACCTGGGTCTCTTGCATTGCAGGCAGATTCTTTATCATCTGAGCCACCAGGGATTAGTTCCTGATTAATAATCTGCAAACAATATTTTGCAGTTAAGGAAATGGGGGGTCACCCTTTGAGGAGTCAGACTTGGACCTCAGGGAGCACCTCTCTGGTTCTGTTGATCCTCCTATTTCGAGCAGTTCTGGGTTAGGCTGTGGATCATTCCTCTATCTAACCATGACTTAAGAGCTGGGATCCAGGATACCTGCCAACTTTATCATTGGGGTGGGCTCTTCTTTTGTATAGCACACATCACAACTGTTGACTGAGGAAGCAGGCAAGGTGAGTCTTTCCTCTCCATATACGAAGAAATGCAGTGAGTGTGTTACTGCATCTAGAGTCCCAGCAACAGAGGCCTTGTTGGTTAGGGACTGGGGGCCTGTGACTGGACACATGATAGATGATACAGAGTAGGACCCAAACTCAAAAAAAGGGAGGATAGAGGAATCAGATCTGGGAAGTGGGTTTGCATAGTGACACAGCTGGTATGAAGGAAGATTCTTCCCAGTGATGTGGACTGGAACAGTGGGGCCTTTTCAAGGACACTCTGACTCATCAGATTTCTACGTGGAGCCACAGATGTATTTAATTTTATACACTGAGACCGATTTGCACACTGTGAGGCTGCACGAATCCAGCTGCCTGAGCCCATAAGCATGGTAGAGATGGGAGAGTGAGTGGGAGACCCTGGCTGCCATTCCAGGGGCTCCGCTCTTGCCAGCTTCCTGGTTCCATGGCCACAGGACAGGCCTCAGCCTCGCACCTTTCATCTGGGGTTGCAGCCCAGTGACCAATCACCACCACTTCTTGATTTTTTCTTGCACTCTGGAAGGCTTTTCTGGGTAGCTGGGATTGTTGTTCAGAGTCTAGGTGTAATTACCGCAAGAGAGCCTCTGACTTTAGGAAAGAAAAAAAAAAAAAGAACTCTGGACCACATTAGGAGGTGACAGTTAACCAGTCCTGCACCCTAAACTGCAAGTAGAGCAATTCTGATGTCATCGGTAATCATATCGATTTATGTTTTGAAAAGAAACCAAATGATGAATAAAATGATTATTTCTGTCTCTGCTTTCCCTTCTCTTTCTCCTCAAAACTTGGCAATCACACTAAAGTCAAATTAAACATCTGTTTGAAAAATAAGCCCGAGTGCTGATGACAGCTGCCCTGGACTTACAATGCACCACAGCTGTCAAACCCTAAATTAACAATGATTTTCATTTATGAACAGCACAGAACTAAGATATTATAGAGTTTTTTCTCCTCTATTTTCCTGGCTTACAGGGGCTGGTAATGCAAAATGTTAGGGAAATACCCAAGGAAAAATGTAGCTGAAATCAGCCTACAATAATCATGGAAGGAGAGGGGGTGTTCTTTCTTGTTGTTTAGTTGCTAAGTCGTGTCTGACTCTTCTGCAGACTCTTCTGACTCCCCATGGACTGTAGCCCGCCAGGCTTCTCTGTTCATGGGATTTCCTAGGCAAGAATATTGGAGTGGGTTGCCATATCCTCTCCAGGGGATCATCTTGACCCAGTGATTGAATCCATGTCTCCTGCCTTGCAAGCAAATTCTTTACCACTGAGCCNCTGACTCCCCATGGACTGTAGCCCGCCAGGCTTCTCTGTTCATGGGATTTCCTAGGCAAGAATATTGGAGTGGGTTGCCATATCCTCTCCAGGGGATCATCTTGACCCAGTGATTGAATCCATGTCTCCTGCCTTGCAAGCAAATTCTTTACCACTGAGCCATCAGGAAAGCCCTTCTTTCTTTTTACTTAATCTCATTTCTTCACTGGCTTTAGTTTGGGTGTTCTCTGTAGCAATCAGGCTTACAGGAAGGCAAACAGTTCAAGGAGAATTCTTTGATTAGTGGTTGCAAATGAATGGTGATGGATCTATGGAGAAATGTCATCTTCTACAGCACAGAGGACCCTATGCCCATTTCTCTAGAGCTGTTTGTGTCTTCAGTGGACTTCAGCCCACGCTTCTTCCAGATGAAGTAATGTATGACTAGGTATATGACTTCGTTACCCTGTGGTTACATGCTGGGTTTAAAAGATCTCATCAAGCCATTTTGGTGACAGGATAAAATATGCCAACCTGTTTTACACTTACTTCATGAGATCTACCAAGACGGCAGAGTAGAAAGAGCCTGAGATCACCTTCTCACATGGGCACACCCAAATCATAACTATTTGCAGAACAATTAGCAATGGAAAAGACCGGAACATACCAGAAAAGAACTTATACAATTAAACACATTAAGAAGGAGCCACAAGCAGATGGGTAGGAGGGGCAAACTCATGACAAAGCCCCATACCCCCGGATAGGCAGATAATTATACTGGAGACTAGTGACAGTGCAGAGGTTCTCCCCCCATTTCCACCTCCACTGTCTCATGAGAGTTCTGAGCCCCACAGCACGCTACCCACCCCAGGGTTCCTGCACTGAGATGAGCCCCCAGAGCATTTGGCCCTGAAAGACAGTGGGGCTTGATTTCAGGAGCCCCAGGAACTGGGTGAAACAGAGACTCCAGTCCTTAAGTGTGCACACAAAATCCCACAAGCTCCAGGTCCCAGGGCAAAAGCAAGTAATTTGATAGGAGCCTGGGTCAGACCTACCTGCTGGTTTTGGAGTGTCTCCTAGAAGGGGTGGAGGGAACTGTGGCTCTCCTTAGAGACAGAGACATTGGTAGCAGCCATTCTTGGGAGCTACTTCTACCATGTGGATGTGGGTGCTGGTTGGGGTGGTGGTTGATGCTGGTGGTGCCTTTTTGAAATCTCCCTCCAGCTCATTAGCCCAACAGCCTGTAGGTGCTGAGATGCCGCAAGCCGAGCAATTAACTGGGTGAAAGGAGAGACACAGCCCCGCCCATCAGCAGACAGGCTGCCTAAAGGTCTCCAGAGCACACAGCTGTCTGAACACAGCACAGCCCTACAGNGGTGGAGGGAACTGTGGCTCTCCTTAGAGACAGAGACATTGGTAGCAGCCATTCTTGGGAGCTACTTCTACCATGTGGATGTGGGTGCTGGTTGGGGTGGTGGTTGATGCTGGTGGTGCCTTTTTGAAATCTCCCTCCAGCTCATTAGCCCAACAGCCTGTAGGTGCTGAGATGCCGCAAGCCGAGCAATTAACTGGGTGAAAGGAGAGACACAGCCCCGCCCATCAGCAGACAGGCTGCCTAAAGGTCTCCAGAGCACACAGCTGTCTGAACACAGCACAGCCCTACAGAAGGCCCTGGACCTAGCTCTAGCCACCAGAGGAACCAGTCCCAGAATCCTCTGGTCCCTGGCCCTGCCCTCAGGAAGCTTGCGTTAGCCTCTAGACTAGCCTCATCCACCGAGTGGCAGACACCACCAAACCACAATCCTGCAGTGGAATCTGTGGACCCAGCCTATAGCAGGCCAGACTTTGCCCTGGGAGGTCTGGGCTGCCGTCCTGCCCACCAGCAGGCCAATACACTTACTTTATGACCCCAAGAGACAAAGTAGGTTTGGAACCATCTCTTTGTCCTCTTCTACCCTTGTCCCAGAGTCATCACTGTCCTTCCCAGGTATGTGGTGAGGCTCAGGAGTGGAGCAACACATCTATTGTATATTCCCTGGTTAAAAAATATATATATGTGGATTGAAAGGTTAATGTAGGTCTTATAACATCTGGTGATTTTTCATAGTTGCATAAATGTTTTCATCTTTATTTTGTGACCATTTCATGTCAAAAATGTTCACATGGACAAACAAGTTGTGGCATATACATGTAACGGAATGTTATACAGATATATAAAGGAATGAAGTACCAACACGTGTTATAATATACATGAGCCTCAAAAACATTATGTACGTGAAACAAATCAGAGGCAAAAGATCACGTACTGCATGATTCCATTTATATGAGTGGAATTCACTGAGATGGGCAAATCCATAGAGACAGCATGCAGATTGGTGGTTGCCAGGGGCTGAGGAGAGGAGAATGAAGCTCACTGCTTGTGGGTAAAGGATTTCACTGTGGAGAACTGGAACTATTTTGGAGCTAGATAGAGGTGGTGGTTGCACAGCACTGGGCAGGTACCACGTGCTACCTAACTGATGACTTCAAAGTGGTTAATTTTGCGACGTGAATTTAATTTCAATTTTTTAAAATGTCCACAGAGTCTAAACGTCATGTTTTGATCTCACTGTGATCAGGGTCCAAAGTACCTTGGCGAGCCCTGCTCCGTCAGTGAGAGAGGAGTGGGGCTGGCCTTGCTGCCAGGGCTCTGGGCCCTGGTGCAGCTGTGCTTGCGCGTGCCCACCGAGTCGCGGCCACTCCAGCTCCCCCTGCAATGTGGGTTTCAGTGATCCATCTGAGCCTCCGTTTCCTGCTGTGCCTCGAGTGGCTCTACAGCATATACTTCCTGTTTCATTCTTCCCAGTTGCCTCCCTGGGAGCTGGATCCTACACTCAGGACTCCAGCTGCTGAATGAAATTCTGCCACCACTGGACTGCTCCCCTGCAACCATGCCACCACCAGCCTCCCAGCAAGTCCTGGCATCTGGATTCCACCTGCTGGGTGGTAGTCTTGGAGTATATAGGTTTTCCTGAGCCAAGCACATACTGCCTTTTAACCATAGCTTTGGTCTCTAACTGTTCTCCCAAGAACCAACACTTCCATGGGTCTGGGATTTCCCACCCCATTTTCTGTTGATTCTTTGCTTCCACCCCTAGTTAGCATTGCTGAGGTCCTTCCTAGTCAGCCTCAAGGGAGAGTCACTCTGTTTTATGACAAAAGAGCCCATGGTCCTTCTCAATACCTAATGCCAAAAAAACAAAAAAACCCAAAAAACTGTAGGATAAGCTGCTCTTCAGCCACATCAGGTCCTTCTAACCCTGCCATCTGCCTCTAAATCATACAGAGTCATCGCATGTGGGCTTTGTGATATTTCCTTCCAAAATAAAAAGAGTTGGTGAAGCTGAAGTTACGTGAAGTTACAAAGTATTATGAGCTCTGGCTATTTCCTCCTAATACTCATCCTCCCTTCCCACTAACAAGATTCTCTCTTGCCAGGTCCCTGGGTTTGTTTTCCATTTTCTGAATGACATTTAGTTTCTTCACATTGGAAACATTATCCACCCCCCCCCCCCCCCCCCCC
>SJYA01002181.1:386242-440514 GCA_006410615.1 Neotragus moschatus | reverse complement strand
CCCCCCCCCCCCCCCCCCCGCCCCTGCAACCCAACAGATAGTCGTCTGCCCCTGGTTATAGGAGGGACTCTTTCCCTCTAGGCTTCATAGGCCAACTGAGGCAGAAGGCAGGAGTGTAGGGGTCAATGTAACTTGGTGGTGATTAGTTAACAATAAGGACTTTGGAGTTGGTTAGTGGGTTAAAAACCCAGCCCCATCACTTAACTGCTTTATTACCCTGAATACAAACTCTCTAAACCTTAGTTTTCCCATCAAGAAATGGGAATAGTATTATGAAGACCCCACAGGGCTTTTACGAAGATTAAGTGAGATAAGGCATGCAATGCACCCAGCATAGTTCTTGGCATAAATGTAAGCTACTTACACTATTGTTCATGCCAGCTGACGCATTGAGCATCACTATACACCTCTTCACATCCTCTCATCCCAACTCTGACTCCATCCGCTGTTGCAGTGAGCAGCTCTGTCCATGTCATTGGATGGTACGCACCTTGTCCGTGTGGTGTACCTCTTGCTTCCTGTCCCAGAGCTTCTCTGATGCTGCAGTGCATGTTCAGAATCGGATGAATATTCACCTAAGTGCAGCCCAGAACTGCAGGGCATTAATGCTTGTGGGGCTACCCTTGATGAGTAGAGGATAATGACTTTCCCTTTCATTCCAGGGCACACAGTTCTGAGATACATGTCATGAGGCTTTTCAAAAAGTCCTAGAGGATCAAGTATCATCTAGGACAGGTTAACAACACTTGATCAAATAAACCCACAACCCTCTGCCCCTCCTTTTCCCCAGAATCACTTCCCAAATTAATAACTGCCTGAACACAAGACTTTGTCCCAGCTGGGCTTTTAGGAGAGCCCGGGCCAGGAATCAGCAGTTATTGCTTGCATTCCTAGTTATTGCATTGGGTATACATTAGAGCAGGGGTCAGTATGCTGTTTTCTACAAGGCTCCATTTAAAAATTATTTTAGACCTTGACAGGCGGCCGGCCTCGCCCGCCTCGGGGGGTTGCTCAAGGGCCCGGCGAGCCGCTGCCTCGGCCTCCTCGGCATCCCGGCCCCCATGTCGCGCGGGCCCCCAGCGGCTGAGTGACATGAGCCTTTCCACTTCCTCCTCCGACTCGCTGGACCTGGACCGCAGCATGCCCCTCTTTGGCTACGAGGCGGACACCAACAGCAGCCTGGAGGACTACGACGGCGAGAGCGACCAGGAGACCATGGCCCCCCCCATAAAGTCCAAGAAGAAGCGGAACAGCTCCTTCGTGCTGTCCAATCTCGTCAAGTCCCAGCTCCGCAAGATGAGCGGCGTTTTCAGCTCGTTCCTGACCCCGGAGAAGCGCATGGTGCGCCGGATCGCCGAGCTGGCCCGGGACAAGCGCACCTACTTCGGCTGCCTGGTGCAGGACTACGTGAGCTTCCTGCAGGAGAACAAGGAGTGCCACGTGTCCAGCACCGACCTCCTGCAGACCATCCGGCAGTTCATGACTCAGGTGAAGAACTACCTGTCCCAGAGCTCCGAACTGGGACCCCCCCCCCCCCATCGAATCGCTGATCCCTGAAGACCAGATAGACGTGGTGCTGGAGAAAGCCATGCACAAGTGCATCCTGAAGCCCCTGAAGGGCCACGTCGAGGCCATGCTGAAGCACTTCCACGTGGCTGATGGCTCATGGAAACAACTCAAGGAGAACCTGCAGCTCCTGCAGCAGAGGAATCCCCAGGAGCTAGGCGTCTTTGCCCCCACCCCTGACTTTGTGGATGTGGAGAAAATCAAGCTCAAGTTCATGACCATGCAGAAGATGTATTCGCCAGAAAAGGTCATGCTGCTGTTGAGAGTCTGCAAGCTCATCTATACCGTCATGGAAAACAATTCAGGGAGGATGTACGGAGCAGATGACTTTTTGCCGGTCCTGACCTATGTCATAGCACAATGTGACATGCTGGAGCTAGACACGGAGGTCGAGTACATGATGGAGCTTCTGGATCCGTCCCTGCTACATGAAGAAGGAGGCTATTACCTGACGAGCGCCTATGGGGCCCTCTGCCTGATAAAGAACTTCCAGGAAGAGCAGGCGGCACGGCTACTCAGCTCTGAGGCCAGGGACACCCTGAGGCAGTGGCACAAGCGCAGGACCACCAACCGGACTGTCCCCTCGGTGGATGACTTTCAGAATTACCTCTGGGTTGCCTTCCAGGAGGTCAACAGTGGCTGCACAGGAAAGACCCTCCTTGTGAGGCCATACGTCACCACTGAGGATGTGCGTCAGCTTTGTGCCAAGAAGTTCAAAGTGGCCGACCCCCGGGAGTACAGCCTCTTCCTCTTTGTGGACGAAACATGGCAGCAGCTCGCAGAGGACACGTACCCACAGAAGATCAAGGCCGAGCTGCACAGCCGGCCACAGCCCCACATCTTCCACTTTGTCTACAAGAGCATCAAGAAGGATCCTTATGGCATCATCTTCCAGAATGGGGAGGAAGACCTCAGCACCTCCTAGGGGACTCACGAGGCTTCCCAGTGGTGCATCCAAAGAGGGAGACTTAGGAACCTGGCTTCTGGCGTCCACGGGCTTGTGCAGTCACCTCCTTGAGGACCCGCAACCGAGCCATCCACAGGCCCACTTGGCCAAGGGCATCTTTAACTACAACTCCCCAGTGAGCTCACTGTGGTTCAGCAAAGAGGAGGAGAGTTGGAGAGTTGGAGAGTTGCATCCAATGGTTCCAATGTCCCTGGATAGCTTGCTGCCTACCCCTCAGCCAGGTTTCGGGTTGGCTCATGTGTGTGTATAAGTACTGAATAAACATTTAAGTACCAAAATAAAATAAAATAAAAATTATTTTAGCCTTTGTAGGCTATAAGGTCTCTATTGCAACTTCTTGATACAGCTGCTGTAGGATGAAAGCGGCCCTAAACAATACATAAATGAATGAACCTGGTTGTGCTCCAATAAGACTTCCTTTCTGGCCCACAGACTGTGGTTTGCCACTACTGTATTAGGGCCACGAAGATGAGTACAATTGACCCTCTCCTCTGTGAAGCTCGCAGCCTTGGGTGAGAGGAGGAACACCTAGAAATGGACTGCAAAGGCGTCTGGAAACATCACTAGGTGCCTTGGACCCCATGCTAAGGAATTTGGGCTTTATACTTTGGTGATGGGAACAGTGAAGATGTTCTCAGATCTTACAGCACCTGCATCTGGGAACAGGTTATTTCACTAGCAAGCAATGAAGTGCTTGTTTTTAACATTTCTGTGAAACCCTGTTCTGCCAGAGGGCTGCCTCCTCTGCTCCTCCAGCACCCTAAGTGATACTTCCATGAGCAAACTTCCCATCAGACAGCTAAGTTCCCTTATCTCATACCCTTGAGACCAGACATGTCTCAGAATCCAGAATATTTTTGGATTTCAGAAAGATAATATTTTTCATATATTTCATAACATCCTTATCAGGGTCTGGGGCAGCAGAAAATACATTAACATTTATACTGAAAAGCTATAATTAACTTGAAGTCAGCTCAAGGCAGGCTTGAGCCCTAAAAGAGTTAGGAAAATATCTTTCTATTTTAGAACTTTCTGGATTTCAGAAATGCAGATGAAGGACTATGGACTTGATATGTGTTTCACCCCTGACTGTGACACCCTCAGAGATAGCCTTTGTGTTCACACTGACTGCATGCAGGAGGTACTCAATAAATGTTAGTGAGCAGACAAGAATGGCAGGAGAACAGTGTTCATGAAGGGATTCAGGGGAAGAAGAGGCTGGTCAGGGGCCCTGGTAAGGGACAGAGGAAGACTTTAGTGTTCTGATCAGGATTCTGGACTCGATCTGGAAGATGATGGAGGGCCCCCTTCAAGTTTGATATGTAAGTGGTGGTGCTCAGCTGTGTGAATGAGGACTGCAGTTCTTATGCCAGTGTGAGGAAGATCACAGGGAGGAGCTAGGGGAACAGTACAAGGTTCCTGCAACAGTGAGACAAGAAGTATCGCTAGTAAGGCAGCCAATGTAAAGCTAGTGAGGGAAAGAAGAGACAGACCTCACAGATGATGGTGATGTTGGAGAGGAAGCTGCAGTTGAACTTGGCCCATCTGAGATGGTAGAGTGCAGTACTCAGATCGCAGATGCTTCTGTTTAAATTTCAGCTCTGTCACTTACCCTGTGACCCTGAGCAAGTTACTTAACCTCTTGGTAGCTTGGCGTCCTCCTTAGTATCCAGTTCATGGGGTTGCTCTGAGGATTAAATAAGTATTTGTAATATACCCAGAGCAGGGCTTGGTGCTGGGCTGTTATTACTGCCTACCACCAATCATTGTTTTATGAAGTTGAACTCCCCAAATGATTTACCAAGTGACTGTCCCCTTCAGAGTAAGGCAACCCGCATCTCAGACCCTCACACAAATGAGTGTCATAACTCTAGTAATAAAGCTATGGAAAGAGAGAATCACTTCAAGGGACAAAACTTTTATCAGACTTAAGGGCATAGGACTTCCCTCTGATAGGGTCTGTAAACATCTATTCTATTCAGAGGCTTTTTCTTTCAGTCAGTCGCTACTTTGATATAACAATTTGGACACTGTAGCATGCCAGGGAAACTAAGTGCTGGGTCATTCATTTGCAGGGAGAAAGCTAGTAAGAAGTCTGCCTGGAAAGCCTGTAATTTAGAAATGTTCAAATCTTTGCATCCAAATAGAAAAGAAACGGTGTCAGGTTTGTGCCAAAAGGAAAGTCATAATTGCTCGGTCCTTCCCTTCCCAGCCCTCCTGGGCAACAGAACATAATCAGCTAAGTGGGCTTCAGAACTGTCGTCTACAAAAACTGAGCCACCTTTCTCCCCGGAATATTACCCAAACAGAGTAATGCAAACATCCATTTTTCCAAATGAGGGCTCTGCAACAAACTTAGCATCTCCTCTTTCATATTTCCTGAATTTTGCTTCCAGATTTAAGCATCCTTACTAACTTTTTAGTGAACTTTCCTCCCAGCATGTCAGTCCAGAGTTTAATACTCACTAATGGCTCCCTTATTCCTCTTGAATCAAGATCAACCTCATCATCACAATACTGAAGAACTTCTATGATTTAGCAATGGATCTTGGCCCCCAAAGACCTTCAAATTTCACCAAGTCTGTCTGTTTATTGTCACCCAGAGCTACCATATTTACTCTCACCTCCAACTTCTCACAGCAGTTTTCTCCCTGTCCACCCCCTTCACTTGGAATGACCTCTTCCCTTCTGTCCATTTATCCAAACCCTACTACTTTCTTCAACACATCAACTAACCTTTCTAAGGACTTCTGGTGCTCCCATTGTTACATTCTTCATGCATCTACTTTCTGACTATCTATGTTTAATTTGTCCCCAGTTCATGTCTGTCTTAGATTCACTAACTTTTGCATACATTTTTTTATTTATACCACAACTAGATTTCAGCAAAGTGTCTTGAAAGTCAGGAGCCTTGTTTATACTCTGAGACTTTCTTGGCGCTGGTCAACTCGGGGTACACAGGATGTGTACATTGGATACTGATTGGCTGACTGGTTTTCCCAACACCACCTTGCACATGAAAAAGACAGAAACTTTCTCAGCTAGACAACTTGGGTGTTTCTCAACTTGAGTCAAGGCCTCAGTTTGAAACCTGTACTTCCTATTATACTAAAAGGGAACTATAATAGTATTCCCATTAAAATCAGGAATAAGCATGAATGCCACTATTTAATATTGTACTAGAAGTGACAGACAATCAACTAAAACATGAAAAAGGAAAAAAGGTATATTTATTATTTCCCAAAAGAATGAAAAAAGAAACCATTAGAACTATCAAGAGAGTTCAGCACTGCCTAAACTCAGACTCAAGGTACAAGAATCAATAGCTTTCCTAAACATAAGCAATCAATGATTAGAAAGTTTAATAGGAAAAAAGAGCCCATTTGCAAAAACAATAAAACTATAAAATATCTATGCCTGGCAGGAGGAAGCCTCACAAGAATGTGCAATCTAAATGAAGAAAAATTACATTACTTTCCTGAAGGACATAAAAGACCTGAATAGGAGATATTCCATATTTCTAACTGGGAAAATATTGCAAGGATGCTATATATGGAAACATATTGTAGGGTTTGCAATACCATTCAAAATCCCAATATAAGTTTCCATTAAACACAATAAACTCATTTTACAATTTGTCTGGAATTATGAATCTGCTTGAATAGCCATGAACATTTTAAACCAGAAGATTAATGAGCAATGACTTGCTATCAAAACATCAAATAAAATTGTGCTATGAAATGGTATGGGTTTTGTGCAGGAATAGATAAAAAGATCAACAGAACAGAATGGATCTGTATAAAAATTTCATATTTGATAAAGTAGCACTTCAAACACTTGAGGAAAGGACAAACTATTCGACAAATGAATGTGCAACAATGACCAAGGCATTCTGAGAAAAGCAAGCAGACTTGGATTTCTCATCTGTGCTGGCCAGCTCTGGTCTGCCCCTCCAGCCACCTTCTGTATCCTTCCACACCCTGATCTTTGCTGGAGATGAGAATCTGCGTGGACTCTAGCAATGGGCTCTGTTGTCCTCATAGTTGAAGCCAAGGTCAAAAGGGAAAACTGATAGGGAATCAAGGTTGGGGTCCCTGTGGGGTCACCTCAGGCTAGTAGCTTCCCTTATGCAAAGGTTTCAGCTCCTGGGAGGTGGTGGTCTTTTCTGTTTATCCTCTGTGTCCTCCCCTTATCCCTTTAGACCTGGGCGCTAAAGGCTCTTCCTACTTCTTTTTGGTCACATCATTGGCTTCCCAGGTGGCTCAGATGGTAAAGAATCTGCCTGCAATACAGGAGACCTGGGTTTGATCCCTGGGTCAGGAGATACCCCGGAGAAGGTAATGGCAACCCACTCCAGTATTCTTGCCTGGAGAATTCCATGGACAGAGGAGCTTGGCAGGCTACAGTCCATGGGGTCAGAAAGATTTGGACATGACTGAGCAACTAACACTTTCATCATAAATGGACCCCTGATTCAAATTCTTTGCAAATCCTTGTATTGACCTTTTGGCACTTCTGCTGAGTGTGCCATTTCTCTTCTGTTGAGGCCTACTGATACCATATTATTCACAAAAGTAAATTCCAAGAATATTAAAGACCTAAATTTATTTTTAAACCTATAAAAATATTAATAATATGGGGATATATTTATAACCTTGGCTGTGCAGGAAGATTATTTTTAGACAGGATACAAATCAAGATTCATAAGTGAAAGAATAGATATATTTGATTAAAATCAAAATTTCAAATTTCTGGATGATGAAAGCAAAGTTAATTATGATGATGAAAGCAAAGAAAGGTAGGAATATTTGAAATTTATAACAAATCATTATCTACACTGTATAAGGATCAATTTAAACATAAATGTATAAAATTATATATTTATAGACATTTATATATAACATCTATATACATTTTCTATAAAATATGTAATATAAAATATATTTTATACATAATATACAAATATATTTTGTATATAAATATACAGAAATATATGTGTTGTGTGCTTAGTTGCTCAGTCATGTCTGACTCTTTGCAAATCCATGTACTGCAGCCTGCCAGGCTCCTCTGTCCTTGGGGATTCTCCAGGCAAGAATATTGGAGTCAGTTGGCATGCCCTCCTCCAAGGGATCTTCCCAACCCAGGGTTCAAACCCAGGTCTCTTGCATTGCAGGTGATTCTTTACCGACTGAGCCACCAGATTTACACATAAACATCAATTTTAAAAAGAAACTATCAGAAAAGTGGACAAGGATGTGAATGGCCATTTGCAGAAAAGAGAAATGGAATAAATATTTGCAAAGATTCTAATAGTACTAGTAATTGGGAAAATAAAAATTACCAGAGAATGTCACTTTTAACTTTTAACTTTTTTAAGATTGGCAGAACTTTAAAGAATGATAAACCTCAAGAGTTGTTAAGCAAGTAAGGAAACAAATTCTCTGGTTCACAGTCAGGGAGAGTGTTTAAGCTGGCAAGCTTTTTAGAGGAAAATCTGGCAGTGTCTATTAAAATTATAAATGTGTACCCCTTATGATCCTACTTCTTGGCAGCTACCATGGACAAAAACTTGCATATTTGCTCAAGCAGGCATATATCAGGACGTTTATTATAGCATTATTTGTAATTGTAAAAGACTGGAAACACTCTAAATGTCCATCAACTATGGAATAATTAACACATTTTCACAGTAGATTATATGCAACAGTTTAAAAAGAGAGATAAACCCGTATGTTCTGACCTGGAAATATCTCTAATACATTTTATTTCGTTAAAATCCATTCAATTTCAGGACATCACGCAGACCATGATACCATTTGTATAACATTTATATGTTTATTTATATATTAATACATATAAATGCACACATTAAAGTCTAACAAATACATACCAAATTGATATCTATTGCTACTTTTGGGTAGAAGACTGTGGGATTTATCGGGAGACATGTCAGGGATTTTTCACTTTTTCTGTATTCTCTGTTTTTCTGTATTTCACTATTTTCTATACCATGTGACATTTTTCAATGTGGATGTATTTACATTTCACCTATAAAATCATTATTTCTTTAGTGAGTGGTTGTAGGTTATATTTAATTCCTTCAGAAAAAGATGAAAGGAAGAACACGGGGCTTTAGCACTAAATGGACATGCACCTTCAAGCAACTGCCTGATTTACTGGGACCTGTGACCTCCTGCATGAAAAGGGGAAGTCTGTTGTGAAGATTAAGTTAGACAAAAACTGCTAGATATGTAGCTGAGTTCACAGGAGACAGAAAGTATTGGTTGCCCCTTTCTCTCTCCTTCATTGGCCTCTGAGAACCTTGAGGGCCAAGATCTTAATCTCAGTTGCCTGTATAATATTGACACCTGTGCAAACAGAAGTTCAGTTACATTTACTGAAAGAACGAGTGACTGAACAAGCCACATTTGTTCAGTGTTAATTTACAGACATATGTTCACATATCTTCATTTTTAATGTAAACAAGGAGATGCCTTTCTGGCTTCCAACAGGAAGATCAAATACGTCTGGTTTGTGAGAACAATAAATCAAGGAAAACCAGACTTCTATGCCAAAGGGATAGAGTTTTAGAGAAAGTGAAAGTGAAAGTTGCTCAGTCATGTCTGACTCTTTGCAATTCCATGGACTATACCATCCATGCATGGAATTATCCAGACCATAATACTGGAGTGGGTAGACTTTCCCTTCTCCAGGGTACCTTCCCAACTCAAGGATCGAACTCAGGTCTCCCACATTGCAGGCAGATTCTTTACCAGCTGAGCCACCAGGGAAGCCCAAGAATACTGGAGTGGGTAGCCTATTCCTTTTTCAGTGGATTTTCCCGACCCAGAAATCGGACCCGGGTCTCCCGCATTGCAGGTGGATTCTTTACCAGCAAAGCTACCAGGGAAGCCCTTTGAGCAAGAAGACTCATCAGATAGATCTAATGTTGCCGAGCCCCAGTCTCTGTGGAGTTGTAGGGCTGCCATGGACAGGGGTATGGGTATAGGAAAGCCAGGTTGAGAACCTGGTATCCAGCCTAAGAGGCTGAATGAATACACTAATGGACAAAGGCCAGGCTGTGACAAAAGAACTCTGACCCCCAGCCTCTGCAGCAAATGGTCTAGGAAGCCAAACCACAACCTATGCAGCCATTATGCGGTTAGGACTTGGTCAGCGACGCCAACTCTCAAACTCTTGCCCCCACTGCCTCCTCTATTTCCAGCTCAGGACCAGTCAGAGAAAGCCAAATATGTTCTCCAAACCAACCACGTCAGATGCTTCATTTCTAGTTAGCCTGCTCTCGACTTCCCACACCAAATATCTCCAGTCAGAAAGTTCCTAAATCTTTTCTTTTTTTTTTTTTTTTTTCCCACTATAAAGCTTTCCCACTCCTCACTTGTCTTTGAGTCTCTGCCAGATTCTAGTGATGGCAGCTGACTTCCCTTGCTATAGAGCAACCTCTGAATAGCTTCTGTTCTCAATTCAGTGGTCTTCATTTATTTCTACAAGGCCTTCTCCCACATTGCAGCTAGATACTAGATTCATGTTATATATGGAGTTTATAGTTATATATAAACTCTACTGCTAAATTTAAAAAATCACCAATGTAGATTAACATCAAAAGTCAAACTTCTCAAGGAATATGAGAAAAGATGCTCAGCTAGCATTAAACTAAAGAAAACAATGATATCCATACAGATGGTAGCAAAGCCAGGCCAAATCCAGGGCTGAGTCTGGACAATGGACAGAGGCTCCAGCTATCTCTGTTTTTTTTTTTTCCTCCCTCCATAATCCAGGCACAGTTGGATCAAGAAACTTCAATGACTAGAGAGCCTAGGTAAAATCCCTTCTTATCAGTCTCTTCTCAGGACCAGGCTGGACTTGAAAGTCTTCAGAAATGTTCTCCTGCCAGAGGTTCAAACAAGTGAACCAAATACATACATAATGCCTTGGGGGATCTAAAGAAGTGGAAGATGGTTGGGAAGTTTCCAGCTCCTAACTCCAGAAAAAAGTGTTTCTTAGATGTTGGCATTGGAGCCTTGCCCATCTACCCATGACTATTGGCCTTCTGAAATCCTAAACTCCTCAGCATTACTCCATAGAGCCTTTAAATATATTTAAAATATGGTATTTAAAATAGGTGATAACTGTATTTCTCAAACTGCTGAATGTAATAGATGTCTCAGCAAAAAAGGAGCTGTGCAGTTGAGTTTGGCAAATGTTGGGTGAAACCAAGTTAAACAGATTTCTTTTTGGCAGGACTTTGCAAAACCTTCAATATCTTAATATATGTTGTGAATTGGCAAGAAGGGGATATATAGCATACAGAATTCTCCAAACTTATTTAACCATAGAAATTGATTTCCTGCCCACCTGTTTACATCTCCCTGAACATCATCTATGACACACAATTTTGGAAACACAGGTTTGAGATAATGCTGCCTTTCAGAGGAAAACCATTGACTGGTTAATACTTCTCATTGCCTACTGTGACTCGCTAAAAGGAGGATCAAGAGGCCCCAGAGAAGTGGTACAAGAGGGTATTTTTAATGGGAGAAGGAAGGAGATAGGATTATAAAGCTGAGCCTGGGCCAATGGAAGTTATACTCAGGTCTCAGTCCACTTAGCACAGTTTAAGGACATAGAGCATTAAACTCAAGATGGAGGAAGCCAAAAATTATCCTCAGCAGGGTTGTAATTTTTCTTAACCAGGGTTGTAATTTTTCTTCATTTTCTCCAGGAAGATAGTGATCAGAAGATCACTGTATGAGAGGAGCATGGAGATTCAGGTAACTGATACTTTTTATAGCACTTTAGGGAAGATGGCCCATAATCCTTTTTTTTAGTCAGGATAATGGAGGGCAGAGAGATGATACAACTTGTCTGAGGCCCAGGAAAGCCACCTTTCCTTTTGCAGCCACACCATGAGTCACAAAGGGAAGAGGAATGAAGAGTTCTGAGGATTCCATGTTCACTTACTTTAGAATTACGCAGCCAGTTCCTGCAGGTGGCGCTATCCAGAACACTTGGATCCGTGTCCGCCTCCGTGGGGTGCTTTCTGTGACGGCAACGGGGCAATTACTCATAAACTGTGTTTCTTCTTCATCTATGATCTGTGGAGAACCAATGGAAAATAAACACGTTAAAAGGCAATGACACTTTGGGAAGTTGTTGTGTTGACAATTCCTTAATTTTAGTTTTAAATCTGTCATTTTCTGTTGGCAGTTCTATATCCCCAGGACACCAGAATACTGCCCGGCACAGAGTCCCACTCAGTATTTGTTCACTTAACATAAAGACAAGAATATAGCTCAGGTTCTCTTCTCTCTGGGACCAGGATCTTAGGTCAGCACTTTGAGGGACAGGCCACTAGGTGATGATCTTGCTCATTGATTACAATAACCTAAGGTGGAGGATGAGGAAGAGAGAATCCAAAGCAAACACAATATACCTAGACTTCATGATTCAATCTTATAATTTGAAATTAAAATGTTAAAAGAAACTCTCCCATCTTAGAGGAAGTATCCCAAAGTACATAAAGTCACCCAGTTTTACGCACTTCTGCAGCATTTCCTATCTTTATTGATGCCTTTTGTTGGTGTTCTCTCAAATTAGCCTTCAAGGTTTTCCATGACATTTGCAGAAAAGTTGGTAGTCATCCCCATCCCTTAAAGTTGTTTTCACCGTTTCTCCTGCTTGCTTCTGGGTCTGCTGCCAGGACTTGCCTATCCCTCTCATAAAACCACAGACTATTAGACCTGGAAGGGTCTTTTGGGGGAAATCATCTAAGTCCAATGGGTCTTAAGTGCCAACCCCAACTGATTGGTAGTATCCTAGAGAATCCCAGGGAAGGGGGAGCCCTGTGGGTTGCTGTTTCTGGGGTCGCACAGAGTCAGACATGACTGAAGCGACTTAGCAGCACCAGGCTGTATCATCAGTAGTGTTACTATTAAGAGAAAACATTTACTGAGTGTTTAGTATAGGCTAGGCACTAAGCTGAGTATTTTATATGAATTATTCATTAAATTTTCAAATACAATTTAGTGAGACTATATCCATAAGAATGCTCAAACTACCGCACAATTGCACTCATCTCACATGCTAGTAAAGTAATGCTCAAAATTCTNACTTTTTCACTTTCCTCTTTCACTTTCATCAAGAGGCTTTTGAGTTCCTCTTCACTTTCTGCCATAGGTGTGGTGTCATCTGCATATCTGAGGTTATTGATATTTCTTCCAGCAATCTTGATTCCAGCTTATGCTTCTTCCAGCCCAGCGTTTCTCATGATGTACTCTGGGTATAAGTTGTGTATATATAATTTACTTGAAATTACATAGAGTTGTTTTGTATTTTAATATTTTTGTCACATAATCTTTTTTCCCCCAACTTTTTATTTTGTATTGTATTATAGCCAATTAACAAGCAATGTTGTGATAGTTTCAGGTGAACAGTGAAGGGAAGAAGGGACTCAACCACACATAAACAGATATCCATTTCCCCCAAACTCCCCTCCCATCCAGGCTGCCACATAACATTGAGCAGAGTTCCATGTGCCATACAGTTCACTTAATCTTATTATGTCAGTTTTACTATATGTGAATGTAACAGTGATACTGCCTACTGCCTAGTACTCCACTGAAAGCATAGACCACATTTTACTTACCATTATCCCACTGAGGGGCACTGAGCTGACTTCCAGCTCTTTTCCTCCACAAACATTACTGTAATGTAAATCCTCAAGTTGCTCTGCTTTTGAACCTATGTGAGAGTTTCTCAGTAATATAAACCATGTAGTGGAACTGTCGGTTTGAGGATGTGGGTCTAGTCATATTAATTTTACAAGTGGTACCAGATTGTTCTGCAAAATGGGCATACCTATTTTACAAGCTATGCACACCTGCTCCCATTTCCCCCTGTCCTCACTAGTATGTGTAATTACTGGACTTTCTAATTGTTTCCAATATGATATAAAATAGTAGCATGTTTTTGTTTAATACTAGCCAGTTTGAGCATTGCTTGACAGAGATCAGCCCTGGGATTTCTTTGGAGGGAATGATGCTAAAGCTGAAACTCCAGTACTTTGGGTACCTCATGTGAAGAGTTGACTCATTGGAAAAGACTCTGATGCTGGGAGGGATTGGGGGCAGGAGGAGAAGGGGACGACCGAGGATGAGATGGCTGGATGGCATCACCGACTCGATGGGCGTGGGTCTGAGTGAACTCCGGGAGTTGGTGATGGACAGGGAGGCCTGGCTGTGTGCTACGATTCGTGGGGTCGCAAAGAGTCGGACATGACTGAGCGACTGAACTGAACTTATAAATTTATCAGGGTTCTTCAGGGAACTGCCAGCTCAGAATCTTTACCAATGGATTTTTCTCTTTTTGTCGGTTTGTAGGATTTTCTCAATTGAATTGCTCATTGTTAACAAACATCTTTGTGTCACCCAGATGTTTATCTTATATTTGGAATTCTTTAATAACTTTTATCTAGTCAGATTTATCAATTATTTTCCTATGGCTTACACTTTTTTGGTCTTGCCTAAAAAAACTGAGATCAGAAAGACATTCTCTAGTATTTTCTTTCATAAGCTTTATAACTTCATTTTCACACAGGTCTTCAATCCATTTCAGAATTTGCTTTTTAATGTCACGGTGTAGAGATCCAAATCTGTTTTCTCCATACTGTGAGCTACTTTTTAAAAAGTTTATTAATATTTTAGAGCAGTTTTAAGTTCACAGCAAAAATACAGGGAGTTCCCATATACCCCATTCCCATACATGCCTAACTTTCCCCATTATCAACATCAGACACCAGAGTGGCACATTTGTTACAACTAATAAACCTACATAAACCTACACTGATATATCATCACTCAAAGTCCATAGTTTACATTAGTGTTCACTCTTGGTTTTGTATATTCTATGGGTTTTGACAGATGTATAATAATATATATAATAATAATGAATAATAATACAATGCTTTGTAGTATTGTATTGATTAATTTCACTGCCTTAAAGTCCTCTGTGCTCTGCCTGATCATCCCTTCCTTTCCCCAATCCCTGGCAATTATTAAACTTTTGTTGTAATTTTTATTATTTTCAGGAGGTTTTTTGTTTATCTTTCAGATTTTGTTTGTAGACAATCATGTTATCAGCAAACAAAGACAGTTTTATTTCTTCCTTTCAAATCTGTATCTTTCATTTCCTTGTTACATTAGCTAGGATATCCAGTATGATATTGAAAAGTAAAGGTGAGGGGAGGCATCCTTGCCTTGTTCTTGACCTTTGCAGCTAAGTCTCAAGTTTCTTACCAATATGTATGATATTAGGTATGTTATTTGTATGCTCTTTATTACATTAAGGACCTTTATCTCTATTCATATTTTGTTGAGAGCTTTTATCATGAACGGGTGTTAAGATTTTGTTCAATGTTTTTCCTGCATCTATTGATGTGATCATGTGATTTTTCTTCTTTTGCCTGTTGATGTGATAGATTATATTACTTGATTTTTCAAGTGTTGAACTAGCCTTGTATGACTGGGATAAATCCCACTTGGTCATGGTGTCTATTCTTTTCACATACTGTTGCATTTGATTGCCTAATATTTTATTGAGGAATTTTGCATCTTTGTACATGAGAGATATAGGTTTACAGGTTTCCTTTTTCTGCAATGTCTGTCTACTTTTGGTGTTAGGGTGGTGCTGGCCTCAGAGAATGAGTTAGGAAGTAGAAAATTGGTATAATTTCTTCCTTAAATGTTTGTGGAATTCATCAGTGAAACTGTCTCCGTCTTGTGCTTTCTCTTTTGGAAGGATTTTATTATTGATTCAATTTCTTTAAAATTTTTTTTCTATTTTCTATATTTTTCTATTTTTATTTTGTGAGTTTTGGCAAATTGTGTCTTTCAAGGAATAGGTCCATTTCATCTAGGTCATCAAAATTGTGAACATTCATAAAACACCTTTATTATTCTTTTAGTAGCCATGGGATCTGTAGTGATGTCCCTTCTTTCATTTCTAATATTAGTAATTTGTGTCTTTTCTGGTTTTTGTTCAGTTAGCCTGTCTAAGGGCTTATCAATCTTACTGATCTTTTTAAGAGCCAGCTTTTTGGTTTTGTTGATTTTCTCTGATTTTTTTTCAATCTCATTGATTTCTGCTTTTTTTATTATTTTTTCCTCATTTTATATATTCCTTTCTTTAGTTTCCTAAAGTGGAAGCTTATATTATTGATTTAAAGTTTTTCTGCTTTTCTACAGAGAAGGCAATGGTACCTCACTCCAGTATTCTTACCTGGAAAATTCCACGGATGGAGGAACCTGGTAGGCTGTGGTCCATGGGGTCGCTAAGAGTCAGACATGACTGAGCGACTTCACTTTTACTTTTCACTTTCACTTTTCACTTTCATGCATTGGAGAAGGAAATGGCAACACACTCCAGTGCTCTTGCCTGGAGAATCCCAGGGGTGGGGGAGGCTGGTGGGCTGACGTCTATGGGGTTGCACAGAGCTGGACACGACTGAAGTGACTTAGCAGCAGCAGCTGCTTTTCTAATATGTGCATTCAGTGATACAAATTTCTCTTAAGTGCTTTCATTGCATTGTACAGATTTTAAGTTGTATTATCATTTTCATTTAGTTCACAATATTTTAAAATTTCTTCTGAAATTTCTTCTTTGACCTATGTGTCCGTTAAAAATGTGTGGTTTAATCTCCAAGTATTTGGGGATTTTACAGTTATCTTTCTGTTACTGATGTCTAGTTAATTCTATTGTGGTTTGAGAGCAGATATTGTACCATTTTTATCCTTTTAAAATTTGCCAAAGTGTGTCTTACGACCCAAAATGTGATCTATCTTGTTGAATGTTCCATGTGAGCTTGAGAACAATATGTAATCTGCTGTTATTGAATAAAGGAGTCTATAGGTGTCAATTAGATCCAGTTGACTGATGGCACTGTTTAGCTGAACTATGTCCTTGCTGATTTTCTGTTTGCTACGTCTGTCCATTTTGGACAGAGGGGAATCAACATCTACAACTGTGACAGTGAATTTATCTATTTCTATAATATTTGCAGTTCTATCAGTTTTTAGCTCACATATTTTGACACACTGTCATTAGGTGCAAACATATTAAGGATTATTACATCTTCTTGGAGTACTGACCCCTTTACCATTATGTAATGCCCCTTTTTATTCCTGATAACTTTCCTTGCTTTGAAGTCCACTCCACTTGAAATTAATATAGCTATTCCTGCTTTCTTTTAATTAGTGTTAGCACTGTGTATCTGTCTTATCATTCTGCTTTTAATCTATGTCTTTTAAGATATAAGTGGGTTTCTTACACACAATGTACAATGGTCTTGGTTTTTAAATATTTTTTAATTGAAATACAACTGACATATTAGTTTCAGATGTACAAAGTAATGATACGACGTTGGTATATATCGCAAAAAAATCACATGAGTCTAGTTAACATCAGTCACCATCCACAGTTATAAAATTTTCTCTTGTGATAAGAAATTTTAAGATTTACTCTCTTAACAACTTTTGAATATGCGACACAGTTCTATTAACTGGAGTCATAAGGGTCTTGATTTTGATCCACTGACAATCTTTGAAGTCGTATATTCAGACCACTAATGATTCATGTGACTATTGATATAGGCAGATTAATATTTACCATATTTGTTGCTTTGGTTTTTGTTCCTGTCTTCCACACTTTTTCTATACTTCTGGTTTTAACTGAGAATTTTATATAATTCTATCTTTTCTTTTTTAGCCTATCAGTTATACTTTTTTTTTCTTTTAAAAATGGTTGTCCTGGAGTTTTCAGTAGACATTTACAACTAATCCAAGTTTACTTTCAAATATCACTATACTGCTTCAAAGATATTACAAGTACCCTGTAATAACAAAATACTCCTAATTCCTTCCTTCTTTCCCTTATATCATTGCTTCCAATCATTTCATTTACACATAAACACATATAAGAACATATAGACATAAACATATATAATTAAATACATCATTGCTATTATTTTGAATAAATTATTATCTGTTAGATCCATTAAGAAACATAAAGAATTATTTTACCTTTATTTATTCCTTCTTTAATTCTCTTCCTTTCTTTATAAAGATCTGAGTTCCTGACCTATGTTATTTTTCTTCTCTCTAAAGAATTTTAAACTTTCTTGCAAGATGGGGCTACTGGTGACAAATTCCCTCCCTTTTTTTTCTTTGTCTGAAGAAGAATCTTTATCTTTTTCACTTTTGAAGAATAATTTCACAGGGTATTGAGTTCTGATTTGGTGGCTTTTTTCTCAACACATTGAATATTTCACCCGACTCTTATCTTATTTGCATGGTTTCTGAGAAGTGGGACATAACTTATCTCTGTTCCTCTGTAGGTAAGGTGATTTTTCCTTCTGGTTTCTTTCAATACTTTTTTATCTTTAATTTTCTATAGTTTGAAATGATATGCTTGGATATAGTTTTTTTTTTTTTTTTTTTTTTGGTATTTGTTGTTCTTGGTATTCTCTGAGCTTCCTGGATCTCTAGTTTTGTGTCTGATACTAATTTGAGGAAATTCTCAGTCAATAATGTCTCACATATTTTTTCTGTCCTTTCTTCTCCTGATATTCCTATTATGCATATGTTATGCCTTTTGTAGTTTTCTCATAGTATTTGTATAGGGTTAGCCAGAAAGTTTGTTTGCCATTCCAGCTCACCTTATAGAAAAGGCTGAGTTAAATTTTCGGCCAACTTAATATAGTCTCTTCTGGTTTTTTCAGTCTTTGCTCTTTTTTTTTTTTTTTCCTTCAATTTTATTACTTTTTGTTGCTATATCCTCAAGCTCACAGATTCCTCAGCTGTGTCCAGTCTACTAGTAAGTCCATCAGAGGCATTTTTCATTTCTGTTACAAAATTTTTGATGTCTACCATTTCTTCTCGGTTTTCTTAGGATTTCCATCTCTGCTTACATTACCTGTCTGTTTCTGCCTGCTGTCCACTTTATCCATTAGAGCCCTTAGCATATTAATCATCATTGTTTCAAATTCCCAGTCTGATGATTCCATCATCCCTGCTGTGTCCGTTTCTGATGCATTCTCT
Organism: Neotragus moschatus; assembly: GCA_006410615.1. Classification (NCBI taxonomy): domain Eukaryota; kingdom Metazoa; phylum Chordata; class Mammalia; order Artiodactyla; family Bovidae; genus Neotragus; species Neotragus moschatus. The sequence continues at coordinate 421,869 of SJYA01002181.1, read as the reverse complement.
ATCTCTTCAAAAGTTTTTCTTTTTCTTTTTTTGCCTTTTGGTTTGCCTTTTAATATTTTATTGCAAGGTGCACATAATGTGCTGGGTAAAAGGAACTGAAGTGAGTAGGCTTTTAGCAACACGTAGACACACCTTGTGTTTTTTTAAAAAATTGGAGGATAATTGCTTTACAATATTGTGGTAGACTGCACCATACATCAATGTAAATCAGACGTAATTATATATATATCCCTTCCCTCTTGGCTTTCCCCTCACCATAAGATAAACCTTGCTTTATTGTGGCTCAACTTTATTGCATTTCAAGACACTGCATTTTGTATAAGTTGAGGGTTTGTGGCAACACTGCATTGTCAGATGATGGTTATCATTTTTTAGAAGTACTTTTAAATTAAAGGCAAGTATTTTTTAGACATAATGCTATTGCACACTTAATAGACTATAGTATAATGTAAACATAACTTTTATATGCCCTAGGAAACCAATAATTTCATGTGATTAGATTTATTGCGATCTCTACTTTATTGCAGTGGTCTGGAACTGAACCAATAATATCTTTGAAGGATGCTTGTATTAAGGTGTCAGAGAGAGGAAGTGTTCTATGGTCTCATAATTAGGTCTCACTCTTTTGGTAACTTGTACCCCTGGACTGTGAATTTCAACATGTGCTTCTCAGCTTCCCCCCACTGCTTAGATGGGACTGGATGGCTGGAGGGGGCTGGAGTTGTATATTTTCCTTCCCCCAGATAGGCTCTGGTAAAATATCTTCTGAGAGCAAGGACTTGTTAAGAACAGAATGCTCTGGTGTATTTAAAAATAGTTCCTTTCTTCCTCCCCTTGCCAGAAGCATGAAGAGATTTTTCTCTGATACTCACTTTATGTACTTACTAGAGCTTCTGTAGGTGAAACGCATAAAAGTTATTCCCCCTCCCCACCAATGACTAGGTATCTCTGGAGTTTCTAACTCTCAGACTTGTCTATACTGAGCCTCAAGCAATTCATCCATTATAGTTCAGGCTTTCCTGCTTTGACAGGTGCAGGTTTCTGCTCTGGGAGGTTGTGATTCTCCACATCCACCGTCTACCTCTCCAATTCGAGGGCAGTTTTCCCTGTGACCGCACTTCTCTCATGGATCTATAAAGAATTCTTGATTTTTCTGTTTAATCAGCATTTTATTTGTTAGGATGAAGCTGCTGCTGCTGCTAAGTCACTTCAGTCATGTACGACTCTGTGCAACCCTATACACGGCAGCCCACCAGACTCCCCTGTCCCTGGGATTCTCTAGGCAAGAACACTGGAATGGGTTGCCATTTTCTTCTCCAATGCATGAAAGTAGAAAGAGAAAGTGAAGTTGTTCAGTCATTTCCGACTCCTAGCGACCCAATGGACTGCAGCCTACCAGGCTCCTCCGTCCGTGGGATTTTCTAGGCAAGAGTACTGGAGTGGGTTGCCATTGCCTTCTCCAGTGACTTCTAAATTCCTTACATGTGGGCCTAGAAGCTGAAAGTCCATATTGTAAGCTACTTTTAACACCACTTAATCTATCTTTTCTCCACTTTGTGATGCCACTTTGTCATAAAGAGTGACCATGACATTTATTGTCCAAACAAGGATGAAAAAGTTTGTTATTGATAGTTACGTTGTGACAGCTGCCAAAACTGGAACATTCCCAGGCAAATGGGGCATATGTTCAACTTAATAATATACCAGGTTCCCAAATACTGACATTAATATTGAGCAATCTACTCNAGTGACTTCTAAATTCCTTACATGTGGGCCTAGAAGCTGAAAGTCCATATTGTAAGCTACTTTTAACACCACTTAATCTATCTTTTCTCCACTTTGTGATGCCACTTTGTCATAAAGAGTGACCATGACATTTATTGTCCAAACAAGGATGAAAAAGTTTGTTATTGATAGTTACGTTGTGACAGCTGCCAAAACTGGAACATTCCCAGGCAAATGGGGCATATGTTCAACTTAATAATATACCAGGTTCCCAAATACTGACATTAATATTGAGCAATCTACTCTGGTTCCTCTTCCCCAAAGCGTTGTAATATATTTTAATATCCTCATTCCTTGTTCTTCATTATCAACACTGTACTCTCGTTGTGCATCTTTATTTCTTCGTAAATGGCATAAATACACTAAAAACTCCTTTGCTGCTCTGTCATTTTATCCTCCTGATGTGATAAAACCCCAGCCACTCATGCCTGTGCGGTTCAGTGCTCCTGGACAAAGTCGTGTAATGACACCAATTGTCTCCTATTTGAATCTGACTCCTAGCCTCAGGTCTGCCCTGCTACACTGCTGCATATATCTGGTAAACCATTACCGTTCCACTGTCAACAACAATGATTTCAAATCTCCACTCTCTCCAAATCTCTTCTTTCACTCTTATTGTATTACCTTGCCTCTTACTCGATAGAAAACCGGAAGTCATCAGACTTAAAGTCCTTCACTTTCCCTTCTGTATCCACCCTGTCCTTCATTCTTGTTGTAACAAAGGAACCTTCCTTCTCTTTCATCTCTGCTCTCATCCATCTTCCTAACTCTAGCAATTACCCCATTTCTCTCCTCCAGATTCAACTTTCGCCCCAGCCGAATCATTCCCATTAATTTTGTAAGCACATTCGAGTCTTTCCTGTTGAAAAATCAAGATACCTTCACTTAACTCTTCCTCTTCCTCCAGAGATGGTATTTTCTCTTCTCTCCATCACAATCAGGTAAATTGAATGAATTGGCTATACCTCCAGTCTTCACCTCCTACTCATTCTCATCCTAGTCTGGGGTGTTTGGGGGGACCTCATACTACTAACAGCTCTGGCTAAGGCCATCAGTGGTTTCTGCGGAGCTTCAGCTAGACCTGCACAGACCTTCTTGACTCTCCTCCCTTGGTCTCTCTGTCAGTTCCCCCTTGCCCTCTCCCCACCTCCTCTCTTCTATTCACTGTCTCTGCTTTCTTTGGCTGCTGATCCTCCTCTACTGAGCTTTAAACTTGAAATTACTCAAAGCTCAGTCCTAAGCCCTCTCCTATTCTGACTTTAGCCCTTCTCTGTAGGTGACCTCATTCAGCTCATAGCATTGCTACCTAAGTGGGGGTGATTCACATGTTTATATTTCCAGTCTTAGCTACTTCTCTGAGCTCAAGTATGTATCTCCAAACTTCTGTCTCCTACTCGTACTACCTCTTGGTTAAAACATACCTCAAATCCACCTTGGCAACAACTAATTTATCTTCCCTCTAACGTGGTCCTGCTCCAAGCGTGCAAGTCAGAAACGCAGGGTGCCCCCTTGGCTCTTCCCTCTGTCTCACCCTTCATATCCAAATGCTGTCCATGTTATCTTCCAAATGTCTCTTGAACTCCTACTACCATCCCCATTGCTACTATAGACTACTATCCTTACTACTTCAGACTAATTTACATCATTTTTAACCTGAACTAGAAAAAAAAAGGGGGGGGGCTTCCCTGGTGGCTCAGATGGTAAAGCATCTGCCTGCAATGCAGGAGACTGGGTTTGATCCCTGGGTTGGGAAGATCCCCTGGAGAGGAAAATGGCAACCCACTCAGTACACTTGCCTGGAAAATTCCATGGACTGAGGAGCTTGGTAGGCTATAGTCCATGGGGTCACAAAGAGTCGGACAAGACTGAGTGACTTCACTTTCACCTTCAATAGAAAATTATCCTAACTGGTCTCCATACATCTTCTCTTGCCTTTTTTCAATTTGTTTTCTATACTATAAGCCAGAGTGACCTTTTAAAAACACAATTATCTTCCTCCTTAGAACAATTCAACAGCTTTGCATTGTTTCCAGAATCAAGACTGAAATCCTCAAGAGTCAAGTCCCTGCCTTCCCACCTCTCCAGGCTCATGCTGTGCCATCTCCCTGCTCGCTTTCTGCACTTGGCTATTCTCATCTTGTGATTTCTCTTGCAAAAGCCTGGTCAATTACTTTGCCCTTCTTTCCTTTCTTCTTCCTTCCCTTCCTCCATTCCCTTCATCCCTTTATCTCAGCTCACTCATCCATCTCAATGAAAAATCTTCCCGGTCCTCTTTCATGGTGGCAATTTCTCCTCTTACGTGTTCTCATATATCATCCCTCTCCCTTCAGACACTTCAGCACTTCTAATTTTGATAGTATTTGTTTGAGTTCTTAACTAACATTTACTTCTCTAATAATCTGTAAGCTACATGAGGGAAGGCATTATATCTCTTGCTTTTTATTTTTGTCTGCTTCCTCAGCACTTCGCACCATGCCTGATACATAAGAGGTGTGTACTGAAGAACTAGGTATTCTGCCTCTTCCCTTTAATTATGGGATGGCTCTACACCCTGGCTGCAGTATCTGCCTTTTCCCTGGATATCCTTCTGACTTTAGATTTTGTTTTTCTAGATGATTACTAATAGCCTTGATAATATTAATAGTTTGCATTTTTGACCACTTTCTATTAGCTAAGGACTTTACATATATGATTTCCACTGTCTTCCAATAATTAAGCACTATTAATCAAGACTGCTGGGAGAAATAGCAATAACCTCAGATATGCAAATGACACTACTCTTATGGTAGAAAATGAAGAGGAACTAGAGAGTCTCTTGATGGAAGTGAAAGAGGAGTGTGAAAAAGTTGGCTTAAAACAACATTCAAAAAATGAAGATCATGGCATCTAGTCCCATAACTTCATGGGAAATAGATGGGGAAACAGTGACACTTGATTTTCTTGGGCTCCAAAATCACTGTAGATGGTGACTGCAGCCATGAAATTAAAAGATGCTTGCTCCTTGGAAGAAAAGTTATGACCAACCTAGACAGAGTATTAAAAAGCAGAGACATTACTTTGCCAACAAAGGTCTGTATAGTCAAAGCTATGGTTTTTCCAGTAGTCATGTATGGATGTGAGAGCTGGACCATAAAGAAAACTGAGCACCAAAGAATTGATGCTTTTGAACTGTGGTGTTGGAGAAGACTCCTGAGAGTCCCTTGAATGCAAGGAGATCCAACCAATCAATCCTAAGGGAAGTCTGTTCTGAATATTCATTGGAAGTACTGATGCTGAAGCTCTAATATTTTGGCCACCTGATGCAAAGAACAGATTCATTAGAAAAGACTCTGATGCTGGGAAAGATTGAAGGCAGGAGGAGAAGGGGGCAACAGAGGATGAGATGGTTGGATGGCATCACTGACTTGATGGACATGAGTTTGAAGATGCTTTGGAGGTTGGTGATGGACAGGGAAGACTGGCATGATGGTCTGTCCATGGGGTTGTAAACAGTTGGACATGACTAAGTGATTGGACTGACTGAAACCTATTCTTGAGGAAACTACTGTCATGCATATGGGTTAAATAACCTGTTCAAATCCCACAGTGGTGGAGCCAGGGTTTGCCCTCAGCCACATCTGCTCTAAAGCCTTTTCTCTTTTCACTACACCACTTCTAGGTTCTTCCTAATAGTGTCATGTGAAGTAAGGATTTCTCTCTAGCCAACCTGGGTCTTGTGGAACCACCCATACTGGACCAGCCCACAATAACTAAACACCCCACTCCAACACATATACATAAGTACTTGGTAAATGTAATTCTGCTTCTTATTTTCTTAAAGGGCATTTAGATTCCCTTCNCACTTCTAGGTTCTTCCTAATAGTGTCATGTGAAGTAAGGATTTCTCTCTAGCCAACCTGGGTCTTGTGGAACCACCCATACTGGACCAGCCCACAATAACTAAACACCCCACTCCAACACATATACATAAGTACTTGGTAAATGTAATTCTGCTTCTTATTTTCTTAAAGGGCATTTAGATTCCCTTCTGCAGCTTTGTTGGTGTAAGTGTAGATTTCCCACATTGAGATTGTCTTGGAATTGCACACTTGATCTCCCTGAGACCCCTTTTACTGGTGGTTACAGAGAAATTTTCCAGGTACTTTTACCCTTAAATCTTTAAACTTCTTGAGAGGATTCTGGGTGGACTATATTGGGAAAGCCAAAGGGAACTAAAATTTAATTAGTACCACTAGGTGCCAGGTACTTAACATGGTCACATCTTTGAATCCTTGATGGGAATAACTATTCACATAGATAAGGAAATAAAAGTCAGAGTGATCTGGTCTGGATTCTGACTCAGGGATGTCTGAAACTAAAGCCTGTACCTCTGAAAAGATCCCAGTGGGGGATAAGACTCAGATCCTTGGCCCAGAACTGAAACAAAGAATGTTTGCCAAGCCATGGAAGCCACCTTAGGTGAATACGATGGTTTATCTACAACTTCAGTTGCCAGATGGTAGTTGAGGTTATTGAGATTGAACAGAAGGGGTTATTTCCTTCAATTCAGAGAATGCTCCCAAAGATGTTTGTTTTTCAGAAAATATCAGCTTTATTCAACAAACTTTGGGCCTATCAGAACTTATTCTTATCCCTTTTCCCACTTCCCAAACATCTCCTCATTTGTCCTGGACTAGAGAAGATCCACTTTGTTAGCACCAACTAAAAGAAAGTCACTTAAAAAGGATTCAACACTTGTTTTGATCTGTGTCTTCTTTTCTGAGTACTTGAGACAAGAAAATGAAAACATAATGGGTGGCTGTGTCTGATAGTAGTATTATAGGTGATTCTTGCTTCCTTTCTATGCTTTTTGTAGTTTCTACATTTTCTAAAATGTGACATATTGCTTTAAATGAAGAGGTGTCTAATTTTAAAGGGACTTCATTACAACATTCAATGGGTAAAGTTTCCTTTTTTTAAAAAAAAAATTAGCTTTTATTTAAGCTAAAATAAATCTTCCCCAGTAAAGTTAAAGTTTAAAGTTACCTCGGAGAGATTTGTAAGTAAGGTAGGCTGCTTGACTCCCTGTAAGAAGAGAGAGAAATTGGGAGACCTGCAACTGGTCCTCACCCAGGTGAACAAGGTTTAATATCCAGAATATTGGGAAACCTATCATTAAGGAAAAATGATTGGGTATTTTGTCAGGAATTGGCCTTTTCAAATATTAGGAACTTTTCATGCCATCTCATTAGCATGACTTCTTAAGGCTTCCAAACTTTCCATCAATTACAATTCTGAATCACCTACCATAACCATTTTGGAACCTATATCATGCATACCTTTACCTCATCCTACTTATGGCCTCACTTTCTTGTCAGACTCACATCCACAATACTTCTTTCCTAAGTCTAATTTTGGCTTCCCTCTCAACTCTGATGTGGATTCTCTCTCCTGATATGTTGTCTCACCCTTTCTGGTCTGACAGATGTAATTGTCAGGAGACCAACCCATATACTATCAAGGTCCTGGATAAAGTCACAAGCTTTCTAAAAAGTGGGTGGACCATGGCAGTGGAACATCCAGGAGAATACTATTCAGAAGTCCCTGTAGTTGGCATCTTGGACATTTGTCTTCCAAAAGCAGAACCCTAGTCAAAGAGATCAGAACTAGTGGTCCGGATCAGGGGTCCAGTTCCCACATGAGAATCACAGATAAGTCAGATAATTGGAACAGGAACCTGGAATGATATCCATGGCAGGAGAGTGGTTCCATGAGCGTGGCTTGGAGAGGAGTTGCCAGGAGAGGTTAGATTTTTGGCATTGGGATAAGAAGGGACTTCTGCCTGGTGGGGTTGGAGTTGATATAAAATGTAAGGAAATAACTCAAGAGCCCGGTGGTCAATGCAGGGCACCATGACCAAGGATATCTATCAGGGATTGAGATGAGGAAAGTGGTTGCTTAAGCAGCTGTCCTCAAATCCTTACTGATCTAGGGATTGGGTGGTCTGAGTCTGAAGGAAAGGGCAACAGTACATCTAAATACAAATTGTTGAGCCAGAGAGGGTAAGGGACATTGACAGTTAGGGACCAGGTTAGAGAATGAGAGAATATACATCCTATTGCATCATCTCATACATATTTCTTCTCTACAGGTTTGTGAGAAGTAGCGGGTTCTCAGTATATAGCTAGGTGTTTCCCTAACACCTTAGCCTGATTGTATTAACACAGGAAAAACACCCTCTGAAGAGGAGAAGCAAGAATACAGGCATACTTGGAGATACTGTGGGCTCAGGGTCAGATCTCTTTAATAAACTGAACATTGCAGTAAAGTGAGTCACATGAATATTCTGGTTTGGTACATGAAGGCTGTATATTGTCACCCTGCTTATTTAACTTATATGCAGAGTACATTGTGTGAAATGCTGAGCTGGATGAGGCACAAGCTGGAATCAAGATTGCCAGGATAAATATCAATAACCTCAGATATGCAGACAGTGAAGAGGAACTGAAGAGCCTCTTGAGGAAGCTGAAAGAGGAGAGTGAAAAAGCTGGCTTAAAACTCAACATTCAAAAAACTAAGATCATGGCACCCAGTCCCATCACTTCATGGCAAATAGACGGGGGAACAATGGAAACAGTGACAGGCTTTATTTTCTTGGGCTCCAAAATCACTGCAGATGGTAACTGCAGCCATGAAATTAAAAGACATTTGCTTCTTGGAAGAAAAACTATAACAAACCTAGATAGCATATTAAAAAGCAGAGACATTACTTTGCCAACAAATGTCCGTCTAGTCAAAGCTCTGGTTTTTCCAGTAGTTATGTACAGTTGTGAGAGCCGGACAATAAAAATGGCTGAATACTTAAGAATTGATGCTTTCAAATTGTAATGTTGGATAAGACTCTTGAGAGTCCCTTGGACAGCAAGGAGACCAAATCAGTCAATTTTAAAGGAAATCAACCCTGAATATTCATTGGAAGGCCTGAAGCTGAAGCTGAAGCTCTAATACTTGGCCACTTGATGCAAAGAGCCAACTCACTAGAAAAGACTCCAACACTGGGAAAGACTGAAGGCAGGAGGAGAAGGGTATGATAGGGTGAGACAGTTGGATGACATCACCAATTCAATGGCCATGAATTTGAGCAAACTCTGAGAGATGGTGAGGACAAGAAACCTTGGCGTACTGCAGTCCATGGGGTCTCAAAGAATCGGACATTACTGAGTGACTGAACAACAAATAAAAATTATATTTACAGTGAAAAACTGCTCAACATCACTGATTATTAGAAAAATGCAAATCAAAACTACAGTGAGGTACCACCTCACACCAATTAGAATGGCCACCATCAAAAAATGTACAAATAATAAATGCTGGAGAGGGTATGGAGAAAAGAGAACCCTACTGCATTGTTTGGGAAGGTAAATTGGTGCAGCCAGTATGGAGAACAGTATGAAGTTTCCTTAAAAAACTAAAAATAGAGAAACCATATAATCCAGCAATCTTACTTCTGGGAATATACCCAGAAAAGACAAAAACTCTTATTTCAAAAAGATACCAGACCACACTGTTCATAGGAGCATTATTTACAAAAGCCAAGGCATGGAAGCAACCTAAATGTCCATCAACAGATGAATGGATGAAGAAGATGAAACACACACACACCCTGGAATGTACTGAGTCATAAAAAGAATGAAGTAATGCCATTTGCAGCAACAGGGACGGACCTAGAGATCCTCATACTAAGTGAAGTAAGTCAGACAAAGAAAAATACCATATGATATTACTTTTACGTGGAATCGAAAAAATAATACAAATGAGCTTATTTACAAAACAGAAATAGACTCAAAGACTTAGAAAACAAACTTATGGTTACCAAAGGGGAGGGGAGGGAGGGATAAGTTAAGAACTTGGGGTTAACATATACAGAATACTATAATAAAACAGGTAACCAACAGGAACCTACTATATAGCACATGATATACAATATCATGTAATAATCTACAAGGGAAAAGAATCTGAAGAACAGATGTGTATATAACTGAATCGCTTTGCTGTACACCTGAAACTCACATAACATTGTAAATCAAATATACTTCAATAAAAAATTAAATTTAAAAATTTAAAGGTTAAAATCAAAAGAAGAAAAAATTATGTTTACAGTATACTATAATCTATTGGGAGAAGGCAATGGCACCCCACTCCAGTACTCTTGCCTGGAAAATCCCATGGATGGAGGAGCCTGGGAGGCTGCAGTCCATGGGGTCACTAAGAGTCAGACATGACTGAATGACTTCACTTTCACTTTTCACTTTCATGCATTGGAGAAGGAAATGGCAACCCACTCCAGTGTTCTTGCCTGGAGAATCCCAGGGACGGAGGAGCCTGGTGGGCTGCCATCTCTGGGGTCGCACAGAGTTGGACACGACTGAAGCAACTTAGCAGCAGCATAATCTATTAAGTGTGCAATAGCATCATGAAAACCCCACAATCTATTCATATTTATTAATAATACTTTATTGCTAAAAAATTCTAACCATGTGCACACTGCTATACTTAAAATGGATAACCAGCAAGGACTTACTGTATAGCACATGGAATTCTGCTCAATGTTGTATGGCAGCCTGGAAGGGAGGGGAGTTTGGGGGAGAATGGATAAATGTATATATATGGCTGAATCCCTTCACTGTTCACCTGAAACTATTATAACATTTTTAATCAGCTATCAATTCAGTTCAGTTCAGTTGCTCAGTCCCCAATACAAAATAAAAAGTCTTAAAAAACGTTAACCATCATCTGAGTTTTTCAGTTCAGTTCAGTTCAGTTCAGTCGCTCAGTCGTGTCCGACTCTTTGCGACCCCATGAATAGCAGNTTCTTTGGGATTGGAATGAAAACTGACCTTTTCCAGTCCTGTGGCCACTGCTGAGTTTTCCAAATTTGCTGGCATATTGACTGTAATACTTTCACAGCATCATCTTTCAGGATTTGAAATAGCTCAACTGGAATGCCATCACCTCCACTAGCTTTGTTCATAGTGATGCCCTCCAAGGCCCACTTGACAAGTCATAATCTTTTTGCAATAGTAACATCAAAGATCAATGATCACAGATCACTACAACAAATACAATAATAATGAAAAATTTGAAATATTTCAAGAATTACCAAAATGTGACATAGAGACATGAAGTGAGCATATATTGCTATAAAAATGGTGCTGATAGACTGGCTTGACCCAGAGTTGCCGCAAAACCTCAACTTGTAAAATATACAATGCCTGCTAAGTACAGTAATGCAAGGTGTGATAAAATGAGGTATGACTATACTTGTTTACTATAGGACAATCAGAAAATGCAAAGAAGCAAAAATTATGAAATAAATAACATTCACAATTCAACTACCCTCAAGATAGTTATTACTATTTGATGTTTATCTTTTCCGACTATATATATACACACACAAACATACATGAAATCCAAAAAAAAAAAAAAAAAAAAAACAAAAATTACATAACACTGTCTTTTTCACTCAACAACACGTCGTGAACATCTTTCCTTTCTACTCAGTATGTAACTCAACACAGTCCTCTATGGCTGCAGAAGGCCCCATAGTATGGACAGCACACAGTTTACCTAACAAACTTCAGAGTGTTGAACATTTTATTGTTTACAATTTGGAGTTACTGCAATTATCTCTTACAGCTAAATTTCACATCTTTAATTTTCTGAAATTAATGCCTGTTATTGTTATTGAATCTGCCCAGGAAGGGACTTTGAAACACTTCAGTAAGATCTGAGAGAGCACCCAAAGAAAATAACCCCAGTCATTAAATCACCCCTTTCCAGTTTCCCATGTATATTTTCTCCAGCTGAAAGTCATGGAATGAAAGATATAGTTGCTTTGTCTTTTATGGAAGAGCTTTCAAGACAGATTTTTAAAAATTAAACAAAGATTTTTACCTTTATGGCTCTATATTCATTATAGAAAAGTGTACAAGGATAGAAAAGTAAAGGGGAAAAAAATCCCCTACTGCCTCAATAATTTTGGTTTGTTTCCTTCTAGAGTTTCCTCTGTTTATGCTTTGAAATTTATACATTGTTGCATTCGTATTTTGTGTATAATGTTATCTTACTTTTCCTATTTGTCCTAGGAGCCTTCACATTTTTCTGGGGTTTTATGAGTTCATCAGAAACACCATTTGAACATCAGTGTTGGCTGTATTCCCCTGTGTAGTTTTTGACAGTGGCCCCCCCCTTCTAGGCTGTAAAGATTTAGGACCAAATCTGTCTTCCTTCCTTACAAAGACTGTCACCTCCCAGTTCTTCCCAGTTGTTAGAATCCCTTTCTACCCTAGCATCTCTTCCAACAGATTATTTTTCATTGTATTCACTTTTTTTTTTTTTTTTACCCTTTCAGCTTTATTTTTTCTTTCCTGGGGCATGTCCTCCACCTCCCAGACCAGAGAACCATGTGAGAAGCTGAGGGACGAGCAGAGGGGAGGTGGCCATGAGCACCACAGGAGGCCCCTCTGATGTTGTTCTGGGTACACAGCCTTCAATCCACAGAGGTCAAGTTCCAAGAGCTGATGGATGTTTGCTGCCCATGAAAAACATATGAATTCTGCATGCTACCTGGGTGGTTTCACATACTGGGAGTGAACACAGCAGGCCAAGCTTAGGAGCAGGGCTGGACCAGGGCACGTGGGCAACCTGAGCAGGCTAATAACCTGGCCCCTCCAAACAATATTCTCTAAATATCTGGCCAACATTCATCCAGGGGAGAGGCTGGGTGCTGTGTAGCGGGAGAGGACAGAGAAGAATGCTGGTTCAGCACCCACCCACTCGTAGCTTGGCTCTCAGCCCTGAACACACCTTGCCCAGCAGCTAAGAGGCCTGGAAGGCAGCCGAGACACCACCTCTTGCCACTGGAGAGCGCCTGAGAGTTTTGCCCCCGTCATGAGGCAATGGTGAAGAGCCTGGGAGAGCCAGACAGCCTACCTACTAGGGGTGTGACTCTGGCAAATTCCTTAACCTTTCTTAAGGGGTCTTCTCATCTGTGAAGTGGGGAATAATAACAATACCTTCCTCAATGGGCTGGAAGGGTTTAAATGAATTATTACATATAAAGCAGTTAGAGAAGTTCCTGGCACAAAGCTATCGATGTTTATTATAATCACAGAGTATTATTTATCATAATAAAATCATTATTATCATCATTCTCATTTCATGCTTGTTCTCAATAATTCTCGTAAAGACCATTTTCTCTATCTCATTACATTTCCAGTGACATTTTAGTGCTTCTTACAAACTGGTATCCTGGCACTAGCCCAGCTGGCTGGCACCTAAATCCAACTTGGCTTGGGAGCCTAGAGTTCAATGGACAGGCTGCAGTGGAACTGGTGTGTGTGTGTGTGTGTGTGTGTGTGTGTCTCTGTGTGTGTGTGTGTCTGTGTCTGTGTCTGTGTGTCTGTGTGTGTGTCTGTGTGTCTGTGTGTGACTCTTTTTCAACCATAGTGTATCCCTTGGTTGAAAAAGAGTCTCATCTTCCATGTGAGGATTGGGAGATGCTGAGAAAGGTTAAGATGGACTTAACTTTTCTGGTCATCAACTGGGTGTAGATAATCCTCAGTAAGAAAATATATATGTCCTTTAGAAAATCTAGGAAGAGAAGAATTCTCCTTTAAAATAGGTGAATTATGTCTCAAGGGATCCTGAGAGAAACTGTGGGGTAGTGGGGGAGTATGATGTGTGGGCTCTGGAGCCGTGCAGACCTGGATCAGATTTCTGTCTTAGTTACTGAATGACCCTGAACAGAGTAACCTTTCTGCACCTCAGCGTCCTTGTCTGTGAAATGAGTATATCATGCTGATGAAGGAAGATACTCTCTATATACTGCCTAGCAGGGTGCCTGGAACAGTTTATTGTTATTTAATTGCTAAGTTGTTGTCTGACTCTTTGTGACCCCATGAATTATAGCCCTCAAGACTCCTCTGTCTACCGGATTTCCCAGGCAAGATATACTGGAGAGAGTGTGTTGCCATTTCCTTCTCCAGATCTTCCCATCTCAGAGATCAAACCCGTGTCTCCTGCACTGGCAGGCAGGTTCTTTACCACCTGAGCCACCAGGGAAGCCACCTAGAACAGTCAGGTGCCCCTTAAGTGTGACTTCTGAGTTCTTAAAGTGACAACCAGGAAATGAACCCTGAAAGCACCCTCAGTGTTCACAGCCTAGCAGGTAGGTGATGCGCATGTGTGAATAACTTAGAATACTGTCATCTGTAGAACGTGTTAATAACATCCATCCCAGAATGCAGTCATGGCAATAATATCTATTATTTACCCAGTCCCCAGTCCATACTGCATGTTCTTGCTAACACTTCTTATCCATTATTTCACATAATCATCCCAATAATCTTGTAAAGTATGAATTACCCCCATTTTACAAATTCAGAAACTGGGACTAGGAAGCAGGAGCTTGGGCTCATGTCCCCCCTGACCCTAAACCTATAGTCCCTATAAGCATTGGACCTAACTCATTTCCCTCATCTTTCACTTGGAGAGATGGTGTCAGTTTCAATTTGATGCTAGAAAATCACTCTGATAAATAGGTTTAAACCCACAGAACCATATAGTTGGGGAACATTATGCTAGGTAGTCTAATGTCTAGGAAATAAATCAGCCTTTTAAGTTTTATATCGCAATACCATTGAAATGTTTAATAATTATTGCCAGAGAATGGTATAATGCAGTACTAAAGATGAGTAATTGAAAAACCCATCAAGGCAGACGAGGCATCTTCTCACTGAATTGCTCTTCGATACTTTACATAATTATTTCATTCAGATTTATGATCAGCTCAGCAGCTCTCTAAACTGCTTGGCTGTCTTGGCAGCTAGGCCTATTGTGCTGAGAACTTCCAGGATGGACAGAATGTCTCCTGAACACTAATGGGACTTTCAATGGTTTGACTTCATTTAGGAAAGGACAAAGTTAGGAGGGAGAATTGTTTCCTGTGGCCCCTCCGTGTCCCAGTCACTGTGCTGGGGTTTATATGTATTAACCATGCTGGCTCACTGCAAATCTGTAACAGACCTGAGAGGGGACTATGTTTTCCAGCTCACAGAAGAAACCGAGGCTCAGGGAAATAGTGTCACTTAAGCAGATTTGCCAGATTCATACTGAACTCATACCAGGCAGTTTGGCAGCAAGCCAGTGACCTTCCCACTATACCACCAGCCTTCAGGAAGACCCTGTGTGCCCAGGGAAGCCTTCGTTTTTGAAAGAGAATTCTAGTAACATCAAATGCAGAAGAAAAAGACAAACAAAAACCCCCCACTAATCCCAGCCTGATTTTATTTGCCGCTCTGGCTCCTGAAACATCTGAGTTGATCCTCCACTCTCACCCCTCCCCCGCCTCGTTCCATGATTCTCACAATGTCAGCACCTCCAGGCAGACAGGGATCCAGACCAGTCTCCATCAGGGCCAGCGTTTCCCATGGATTCAGCCTCCCCCACCCCCCCCCTCGCTCGGATCATCCAAGACTGGGGGCTTTATCAGAGGCACAAGCTTATCAGCCTACATTTCCTGAGAGCCCACAGAGTGGGAATTCCTGGCAAGCACAGTTCACTGGTGAATGTGGACAGATGGCTGGCTGGATGAGACAGGAACCTTTGTTTCTGGTCTCACCCATATGTCAAAGTGGCTCCAAACGAGGTAAAATGGGGAAGGAGGAAGGAATGAAAGGATGGGGCTATCTAACAAGCAGGAAAATAATAACATGATTTTTTTTTAGTGTTGCATTTAGAAGGCTTTAAATAGAATAAGAGGACGCTCTGATTCTGCCCAACCCTGTCAGGACAATGGCTTTCCTGGCAGATGATTGAGTTTTCTCCATAGCGCCCCAGTCTCTTCCCTGCATGTGCTCATGATAAGTTACTTCAGTCATGTCTGACTCTTTGCGACCCTGTGGACTGTAGCCTGCCAGGCTCCTCTGTCCGTGGGATTCTCCAGGCAAGGATACTGGAGTGGGTTGCCATGCCCTCCTCCAGAGAATCTTCCTGACCCAGGGATGGAGACTGCATCTCTTACATCTCCTGCATTGGCAGGCGGGTTTTTTACCACTAGCATCACCTGGGAAACCCTGATGCTTAGCTGTCCCCCGCTTAAGTCAGCAGAGCACAGGATTCAAGCTATACTCCCCTCCCAACTCCCCCACCTCGAGGATGAGGTAAGGTTCTGCTGAGGGTTATTTCAGAAGAGGATATAACAGATTCTTGAACATTTTCAATTTCTAGGATATAGAAGCATGTCAAATTTTCCTCCCCTTTTAGCAGGAAAATGGCAGAAATGGCGCATGAACTTAAATCTTACTGAATATGGTACATGTCTGTGATCTTCTCCAGAACTCAGGGAAATGTCAAACTTAAAACTCTATCTAACAGTCTTTCTCAAAGAGGAGGATTTATGGTAACTCTAAGTGGTTATTTATCAAACACATCCATTGTGGTTCTCAGTTGGGGGAGTACTGAGCTTTCTCAAAACAAATCAAGTATCTGAGGAGGATGCATTTTGTCTTTGTGTTCCAGAAGGTGGAGGATTGTGGAGAATACACTGATCAAATCACGCAGACAAGGGTGCAAGACATCCCTCCTCAAAAACTGCTGTAGTGAGGCAATGCAGGAAGGGAGCAAGAGGCTAGCTAGTACTAGCCTGAGAAGAGGAAATTTGAAGAGTTCCCTAGCTGATGGGTGACAGGAAGGAGTTCTGCCAGATAATTATTAAAAGCTGAAGAATTGACTATTGTCCTTCAACACAGTGTATTGTAGGATAAAGAACATTAATGGGAAAGAAGTGGGGCTGGGAAGAACAAAGGGAGAGACTGAAAGAAGCAAAGGAACCCTGGATTGAGTCCTGGCCACAGACTGTTAGTGTGTCAATTTGTTAGCACTTTGACCTTCACAGTGATTCTCTGACAGCCCCTGGCTTTCTCAGACACTGTTACTTCCTCTCATTGTTAAACTAGCTTCTACTTGGTGGTTTCACCCTATATGCCACTCCCTCTGGGAAACCTTCCTGACAACCTCTGTTCAGTTCAGTTCAGTCTCTCAATCGTGTCCGACTCTTCGCGATCCCATAGACTGCAGCACGCCAGGCTTCCCTGACAATCACCAACTCCTGGAGCTCACTCAAACTCATGTCCATCGAGTCGGTGATGCCATCCAGCCATCTCATCCTCTGTCGTCCCCTTCTCCTGCCCCCAATCCCTCCCAGTATCAGAGTCTTTTCCAATGAGTCAATTCTTCTCATCAGGTGGCCAAAGTATTGGCACTTCAGCTTCAGCATCAGTCCTTCCAATGAATATTTATGACTGATTTCCTTTAGGATTGACTGGTTAGCTCTCCTTGCAGTCCAAGGGACTCTCAAGAGTCTTCTCCAGCACCACAATTCAAAAGCATCAATTCTTCAGCACTCAGCTTTCTTTATAGTCCAAGTCTCACGTCCAAACATGATTACTGGAAAAACCATAGCTTTGATTAGATGGACTTTTGTTGGTAAAGTAATGTTTCTGCTTTTTAATATACTGTCTGGGTTGCTCAAAGCTTTTCTTCCAAGGAGCAAGTGTCTTAGAATTTCATGGCTGCAGTCACCATCTGCAGTGATTTTGGAGCCCCCCAAAATAAAATCTGTCACTGTTTCCATTGTTTCCCCATCTATTTGCCATGAAGTGATGAGACCAGATGCCATGATCTTAGTTTCCTGAATGTTGAGTTGTAAGCCTACATTAGTCCTACATTAGTTTATCTGTACAGTCAGTTAGGAAAAAAAAAAAAGTAAGACAAGAATGAAAGCATATTTTAATTGGTATTTTGAGCCTCAAAAAAGTAATAAAGTTCCTTCCACTCAGGAGCTCTCTTGTGAGGAAAAGTGATGTGAGTGTTTGACTTTGTCATAGAGTCAGGATTCAGACTCACCCCTGCAAACCTAGATCCTGGAAGTTTCTAGGGCCACTCTACCCTACTTCAGTGACCCACCATCATGTGGTAGCTCTAGTTTTTTAAGGAACCTCCATCCTGTTCTCCAGAGTGACTATACCAATTTACATTCCCACCAACATGGGAATGGAAAAAGAAGGAGGGTTCTTTTTTCTCCACAACCTCTCCAGCATTTATTATTTGTAGGTTTTTGACAATGGCCCTTCTGGCTGGTAATAGTGCACTGTAGTTTTAATTTGCATTTCTTTAATAATTACTGATGTTGAAAGAATCTACTGTATATCACAGGGAACTATATTCAATATCTTGTGATAATCCATAATGAAAAAGAATATAAATATGTATATGTATAATTGAGTCACTTTGCTATACAGCAGAAATTAAAAACATTGTAAATTCAATATTTTTTTTAAAAAATTACTATAAAAAACATAATAAAGAATTCACCGCTGCTTTCCTTATAGAAACTCACAATTAACCCAAAGGATTTCTGAAATGGAAAAACCTCTGAGGCTTCAGACAGCTCTCTCCCATCCCCATTTTCTCTGAATGTCCACTACAATGCTCTCCTCCTTGCTATCTGTCTATGAACTTCCTTTTTATAACACCAAGATTGAGCACCTGCAGAAGGCAACAATAATTCTAAAGGTCTATTGAAAATCTCTATGGTTATTATGGCCATTTTGAAAAAAAAAACCACAAACTTTTTTCCCCCCAAATTTTGAACTTAGGGAACAGAAGTCCTTCCATAGGAGCTTGCATTTGTCTCCCTGTGACTTTGAAATGTAAATGTTCCACCTGGGCTTCTCCAAAATTATAAAACACTTTAGCAACCTGAATAGACAATTTATTATCCCAATTGTTATTTATAAACTAGTGAGTTTTGCAACACAGTTGGAAAATGGGCAGAAGATCTAAATATACATTTATCCAAAGAATACATACAGATGGCCAAGAGGCACATGAAAAGATGCTCAATATCACTAATTCTTAGAGAAATGCAAATCAAAACTACAGTGAGGTACCACCTCACACCAGTCAGAATGGAAAGAAAGAAAGTGATAGTCACTCAGTCGTGTCTGACTCTTTGCAATCCCATGGACTAACTGTAGCCCACCAGGTTCCTCTGTCCATGAGATTTTCCAGGCAAGAATGCTGGAGTGGGTTGCCATTTCCTCCTCCAGGGGATCGATATGACCCAGAGATCAAACCTGTATCTCCTGTGTCTCTTGCATTGCAGATGGACTTGTTACTACTGAGCCATCAGGAAAGCCCTTTCAGTCCAGTCAGAATGGCTATTATCAAAAAATAAGGTTGACCATTATTTTATATCTACAAATAAAGCATGCTGGAGAGGGTGTGGAGAAAAGGGAGTCCTCTTACACTGTTGGTAGGAATGTAAACTGATGAAACCACTGTGGAAAACAGTATGGAAGTTCCTCAGAAAACTAAAAATAGAGTTACCATATGATCCAGCAATCCCATTCCTGGACATACATCCAGAAAAACTATAATTTAAAAAGACACATGCACCCCAATATTCATATAGCAGTACTGTTTACAATAACCAAGACATAGAAACAACCTAAATATCCACTGACAAATGAATGGATAAAGAAGACGTGGTGCATATATACAATGGAAGACTACTCAGTCATAAAAAAGAATGCAATAATGCCATTTGCAACAGCATGACTAGACCTAGAGATTGTTATATTAAGTGAAGTAAGCCAGACAAGTATATCACTTATATGTGGAATCTAAAATAGACACAAATGAAATTATCTATGAAACAGAAATAGACTTACATATTAGAGAACAGATTTGTGGCTGCCCATGGGAAAGGGCACAGTACTGGAAAAAATCAGTTTTCATTCCAATCCCAAAGAAGGGCAAATGCCTTTGACTGTGTGGATCACAACAAACTGTGGAAAGTTCTTAAAGAGATGGGACCACTAGACCACCTTACCTGTCTCCTGAGAAATGAGTAGGCAGTTCAAGAAGCAACAGTTAGAGCCTTACATGGAACAACAAACTGGCTCAAAATTGGGAAAGGAATACGTCAAGGATGTATATTGTCACCCTTCTCATTTAATTTATATACAGAGAACATCAGGCAAAATGCCAAGCTGGATGAACCGTAAGCTGGAATCAAGATTTCTGGAAGAAATGTCAACAACCTCAGCTATGCAGATATCACTCTAATGGTAGAAAGCAAAGAGGAACTAAAGAGCCTATTGGTGAAGGTGAATAGGAGAGTGAAAAAGCTGGCTTAAAACTCAACATTCAAAAAGCAAAGATCATGGTATTCAGTCCCATCACTTCATGGCAAATAGATGGGGAAACCAAACAGTGACAGATTTTCTTTTCTTGGGCTCCAAAATCACTGTGGATGGTGACTGCAGTCATGAAATTCAAAGACATTTGTTCCTTAGAAGAAAAGCTATGACCATCCTACACAGCATATTAAAAAGTAGAGACATCACTTTGCTAACAAAGGTCCATCTAGTCAAAGCTCTGGTTCTTCCAGTTGTCACGTATGGATGTGAGAAATGGACTGTAAAGAAGACTGAGCACCAAAGAACTGGTGCTTTCAAGTTGTGGTATTGGAGAAGACTCTTGAGAGTCCCTTGGACAGCAAGGAGATCAAACCAGTAGATCCTAAAGGAAATCAGTCCTGAATATTGATTGGCAGTTCAGATACTGAAGTTGAAGCTTCAACATTTGGTCACCTGATGCGAAGAGCTGACTCACTGGAAAAGACCCTAATGCTGGGAAAGATTGAGAAATTGCAGGAAGAGAAGGGGGTGACAGAGGATGAGATGGTTGGATAGCATCACCAACTCAATGGACATGAGTTTGAGCAAACTCTGGGAGATGATGAAGGACAGAGAAGCCTGGCATGCTGCAGTCCATGGGATTGCAACAAGTCAGATATGACTTAGGGACTGAACAACAACAACAACATGGGAAGGGAAGAAGGGGAGGGATGGATTGAGAGTCTGGGTTTAGCAGAGGCAAAGTACTATATTCAGAATGGATAAACAACAAGATCTTACTTTTAGAACAGGGAAATGTATTCAATATTCTCTGATAAATAATAATAGAAAATAATATATATCTATGTATAACTGAATCACTTTGCTGTTCACAGAAATTATCACATTGTAAATCAACTATATTTCAATAAAATAAAAATTTAAAAATTAACTAGTGAGTTTTGTATGTACCTAATTTCATGATTAAAATTTTAAAATGAAAATTCTGTGTATATCTGGATGTATGTATATCTGGATGTATACATCTATGTATATACATTATGGTATGTTTCTAGCTCTGGATGGTAGTGACAAAATTAATTTGCAAAAGAGTCCTGTTTAAAGGAAGTTAAATAGTATGTAAATTATCAGAAATATAATAAAAGCTAACACAAATGAATTTCAGGTTCATGTGATCTGGGAAATTTTCAGTATTAATATTTGGTATTACAGCTAGTCTAAGTTTCTTGTTTTAATTAATATAAATATGTCCTTAAAGTTATCAGCATAATATATTTATGGTACTTTTTAGGTAGCAAACCTAAAAGCCAAATTTTGTTTTAAAATTTGTCAGCAAGAAATATAACTTGGTATGATAATATTTCTATAAGTAAATTAAATGTAAATAAGAGTTTTAACATAAATTTTTAAAGAATAATTATGTTTTATGGTATATCTACTTAAAAATGGTTTCCCCAAATCTTTTTGGTAAGTAGAAACTTTAGAATCTTGCTAAATTAAGTTATGGAAATTTATTGAATATCTAGTTCATTTCTAATTAAAATAAGTTGCTGAAACATTAATCACCTAATATAGCTTTTCTTTTAGAAAGAAACTAAAGATATTTGAAACGAGTAATAAGTATGTTTGATTCCATACAAAGGAAATTTTCTATGAGAAAGTACATGATTCTAGACATTCTAATTAGTAAATGCAATTTCTACCAAAATTAATAGAACTTCTAAGTAGGAAAGAAGACAAGGGGCAACCTAAAATGGATATAGAAAATTGTAAAATGTTTGTAGGGGGGGAAATCCAGTGTTTAGAAAATAATTTTATGTGTGTGAGGACATGCTAAAATGACAATGAATTTAATTAAGTAATTGACTTTTAATATCAAAAGCAAGCTGATGCACAATTAAACTTAGTTTTTTCTCTCTGTTAATAGGACAAAATATTATTAGGTTATTAGTCTAGTCTTAATGAGGAATTGTACCCCAAAGTTTTGTTCACCTTTAATGTAATCTGTCTAGAATAACACAGATTCTGTATTTTGTAGCTAAGGCTTTTA
Source organism: Neotragus moschatus (assembly GCA_006410615.1). Lineage (NCBI taxonomy): Eukaryota > Metazoa > Chordata > Mammalia > Artiodactyla > Bovidae > Neotragus > Neotragus moschatus. The sequence goes on along the minus strand of SJYA01002181.1, from coordinate 399,789 downwards.
ACAACTACTTAATATTTACCCATAAAGTTTTTAATTGTTATTTTGGTTAAATGGATAACTAAGCATTGTTTCACAGTGACCTATGATCCTATTTGACCAACTGTTTTTTTTAAATGTTTGGTATTTTTGATAAACTTCGCAAAATCTAATTCCATATGAAGTCTTTTGACTTAGAACTAATTTTGAAGTATAAGATATTTCAGAGGGCCTGTGAGATATCTCAAAGATGTATTCTTTCTCCTTATAAAAAGGGAGATGGATTAGGATTATTTGATACGGGAAACTACACAGCAAGCATTGTCAAATAAGAAATAATACTAGCCTTATTTATGTTGTGTCTATGTAGCTATATTTTACATATGTTTTAGAATCTATGTGAAATTTCTGGAAATCTGATATGTCCTGATATAATATTATCAACCATAATTCCAGTTATTGTCTTAAATTGCTTTGTGTCACATAAATAACCATATTTCCTTGTTTGTTCTATTATAACAAACTCTCAGATCTTTAATAATGGGCATTTTTAAGTCTTTTGTCACTTATAGACAGTTACTGTTTTATTCTGATGCTTTTACAAATATGCTTCATCTTCAGAGAGATTCATTTCAGGGACTCTGACACTAACCCTAGAATACAGGCTTCTGATGAACTTTGGAATGATGCCATTGAACCGGGTAAGAATTATTGAACTCTAACAAAGAAATTGATGGTTTCATAAAACTGCTAATAAGATCAAAAGTTAATTCCATGGGATTGATGAGGTTGATTATAATTTTTATGACTTTTTATTTTAGCCATTGGAGGTTTTTTTTTCTTTTCCGGATTTAAGGAAATCTTTTCTCTCAATCTATCTGTGATTTGTGGCAATTTCACAAAATATACCTTCATAAATGGAAATGGCAACCCACTCCAGTATTATTGCCTGGGAAATCCCATGGACAGATGAGCCTGGCAAATGACAGTCCATGGAGTCACAAAAGAGTTGGACACAACTTAGCAACTAAACAACAATAACCATCTTCATAAATAAAGATGAAATATTTATCTTTTTCTCCCTACCCAATCCGTCTGAAATTTGGAAACTCTTAGTGACTATTCTTATTTTCATGGAAAGTTTGCATATCATTTGCATAAGTTCAGTAAGAATCTGTTCTCCTTATAACAGGACACATTGGAAACAATGGTTATTTTTTCAAAGCTTTGACTCCAATATCTTGCATGGGAGGAACATACATAGACTTCGATATAACCTGGCCCAGCCAGCTTCTTGGACATCATGCCCTGGTTCTCTTAGTCTCCTCCACCACGTGTCTCTTAAACAAGCTTCACTGAGAGTTTTTGATGGTTCCCTGTGGTTGCCTCCATTCTACATGATCCCACCCAGAGATCTTAAAGAATTAGTAAAGAAAAAAGAGTAAGGAAGAGATTCAGATTTGAAACTTCCATGGCAGCTGGTTTTCCAAGTGAACCAACACAAGCATGCTTTTAACTTCACTCCTCACCTTTTCTCAGGGTGCTGCAGGAAAGTGAGACAACAAGTTAAGGCAGTCTATGGATAAAGTCAAGTGCATGTGTGAAATGTGGTCAAGAACCAAATACACCACTTTCTCGTCACCTATTGAAGGATTTCAGTAATTTATAAATTGATTTTATAGATGGTCAGGCAACAGCTATGTGACAGGATTTTTAAACCTGATTTTGTTGCATCCATAGAACAACCCTGTGAAGTAGGTATTATGATCCTAGGTTATACAGGAGGAAACTGAGATTCCACAGTTAAGCAATTTCCTGAGGAGCACACAGCTTTCTCATGGACAGAGTCAATATTCTCTCAGCTGTAACTGATCCCAAATCTCCTTTGTGGCATCATCTTCCTTTACTAGGCACATCCTTTCTTCCCAGCAAAAACAGTCCCAGAGAAAACAACAATATATGTATACAACAATATGCGTATGGGTAAGTGATGATTAAGCTATAAAAGTAAGAAAAGGCTGTTTTCCAAGAACACATTTGAAAGTTCCATTTACCTGTGCTAGCTGTAACATCTCAACAAAAAGTTGTTTGCAAATAGTCATTTAATTGGACCCCCTAGGGCCCTGTACTTGAGAACTCAGCTGGCTGATATTCTGAATTCCTAAATGTACTTAAAAAAAAAACCCAAATGTCTTTTGTCCCAAAGCATTCTATAGTTTAGATTGGTAACCAATTCAAAATCACCCAGCGGTCAATTAGTGGTTTTTGCCTTTCTTCTTTTCTCTTTTGGAACCATAAGGTCAAACTTCAACAGTGTCACCTGCTGAGCCCCCGACTGGGTTCTCTTTCTGGATGTGTGTTGCCAAGAGAACAATCCTGCTCTCAACAATAAGAACAACAATCAATGCTTGCACAAAAGACGTGGAGGACAATGGAAGATGTGGGTGAGTTAATTACGTTCCTAGTCACTTTGCTGGTTACAAATAAAGGGCAGGGGTGATCAGTAAGCTTTAGAAAAGCAAGTCACGCCACATAAGAGAAATGGGTTTCTTAGGAATCCAATGAATGTCGTCTCTCAACAATTTCATTTATATCTGAAATATCCACACAGTTGGGTCCTAGGAGGAAAGAGACAGCACCAGAGGGAGAACTGGGAGACACACATCCCAGAGGAACTCACTTAACCTTTGTGGGTCTTTGTTTTCTCATGTAAAAATGTCTCAATGGCACTGAAATCCCCTGTAGGCCTAAACTACGGTTTTGCTCTCAGGCTCAGCCTGTCTTGGAAGCACTCAACAGAAAGAGCCAGAGACTGGACTCCATCGCTCTTGGACCTGTTTTCTATTCATGCTGCCCATGTCCTGGGACTCGCATCCATGCTGATGACTGACAGACAGCCCTCAGGCCTGCACTCTGCTTCTATTTTGTCACTCTTGCCTGAGGTCTACCCTGGGCCTTGTTGGCACAGGACTGCTAAATCTTTGAAATCTTGGTCTATGCAACTTCCTCCTAAATAAAAACTTCCTGTCTTGCATCCATTCATTTAATAAAATATTTATCACTTGCTTGCCATGTGCCAGATACAATAATATCCAGTGATGAACAAAACAAATATGGTACCTGCCTTTGTGTGGCTTATAGTCAGCCAGACATGAAATACTGTTGGGGAAGAAGGAATTTTCTTCTGCCCTTCTAGATTCTTCTGGCTAGTCTAAGAATTAAATTAACATGAGCAAATCAAACTTTAACAGGAAAAAAACTACGTGTAAAAATATGTATACATGGGAGCCACCAGGAGAACTGAGTATCTCACCAAAATGGCCAAAGCCTCCGGCTGAAATACCATCTTCAGCTAAAAACAAAAGAGGATGGTGGAGGTAGTGGTTTAGGACTTCAGAGGGGAGGAAGGCAATAGAGATGGAAAAGCAAATGTTTGACAAATCAACAGGCCATGAAGAAACAATGGGACATAGAATGGACTCTGATCTTTGAGCCCTGCCAGGAATCCCCATCACCACCCCAGCCCATATTCTTTGTGAATAGCTCTGGTAATAGTTCTATTCCAGGACTAGCACTCTATGTAAGTTATTTTAGGTGATTAGGACGAAGGTCAAGGTTTCTTTCTGAGTCATTTGCGACTTGATTATGTTGAGCTCAAAATCATCTGCATACCAGAGAGACATTTTCAGGTGGCAAATTCTGTTTCTGTACAATACTTCTGTTTTAAAGAAATACAGAAATGTGTAAAGTAAAAAGTGAATTGTGCCAATGATTCCACCTCTCAGAAAAAAAGCACTGTTTAACCTTGGGGTCATAATCACTTGCTATTCTGTAACTTCATTTTTTCCTCTTAATAAACAGCTTTCTATTTCCATACAGATAGGTCTACCATATATTTTAAGTGCCTGCATGATAATATGTGGCAGACATATTCTACATATTTCATTTGCATAAACCTGCTTAATTCTTACCATAGCTTTCTGAGTTAGTACTATAATTATCCCATTTTCCTGTCAGGGAAACTGAGAGTCCTAGAGAGTTTTCCAGAGGCCTGAGGTCACACAGATGGTGAATGGCAAAGCCAGAATTCAAATCCTGACTGTCAAATTCCAGAACTTCGGCTCTTAGCCACTGTGTCTAGTATTCCAATGCCAAAATGTACCATCATTTGTTTTAATTAATCCTGTATGATGGACATTTAGGTCAATTATCTCTCTTTTATTTTCTATAATAAACAAGGCTACAATCAACATTTTTGTACCTACATCAGCCTGCTCTGGTTTAATTCTGCCTGTGGGATTAATTTCTAAAAGTGGAATTTCAGAGTTAAAGGGTATGAGCATTTTACATTTTGGTACACGTTGCCAAACTGAAGGAAATGTTGAATTAATTTGCACTCCCACCAACTGCATATGGGAGAAATTCTCATTCTCTTCTCAACCCTTGGCACCACTGAATCTGCTCTGGCAGTGGCCTCTGTGGCCTTCTTGCTGCCAAATCAGACAGCTCTTTACAGTCTCATCCTGCCCCAGGCTCTGCTATGTGAACCCCTGTAGACATGCCCTCCTGAAAATTCTCCCTGGGCTTCTCTCTGGCTCTCCTCTCCTTCTATGTCTTTAGCAATTGAAATCTCTTTCCTGTCTGAGTGTCATGCATGATTGGAGTCCTGGGTTCTCCCCTGGTCCTCTTCCTGTTCTAAGTGCTCTCCTTCCCCAATGAGGCAGACTTTCTTAACTGAAAGCCCACCAACGATCCCCTTCTTCTTCACTAAAAGGACCACCATTTTGTTCAATGCTTAAAGTGTCTATCCCCAAAGGATGTGTCATGAACAGTCTAAGTCAATCATGGCTCTCCTCTTCCAGTTCCTTGAGCTCCAGGTGGTCATGTGACCTGGTTCTGGCCAATGAGACACAGGGGAATCACCTGGGGAATTCTGGGATTTTTTTTTTCTGATCAAAAGCTAGTGACCTGTGACGAGAGCAGTTTCCCCACAAAACGAGTTTTCAGACCGCATTCCCTCCTATTTGAGGCTTCTCTGGTAACTTAGCTGGTAAAGAATCTGCCTGTAATGTTGGAGACCCTGGTTTGATTCCTGGGTTGGGAAGATCCACTGGAGAAGGGATAGGCTACCCACTCTAGTATTCTGGCCTGGAGAATTCCATGGACAGAGGAGCCTGACAGGCTACAGTGGTCCATGGGGTCGCAAAGAGTCAGACCTGACTCAGCAACTTTGACTTTCTTTCCCTATTTAGAACATGGGAAGTAAGGATGAGAGGCTTTGAGCTAGAACAGCCATTTTATAGACAAGGAGAGAAAGACCAAGTGAATCACAGTGACCTGACATCCCTGAACTTCTTAAAGAATGATGAAGCCACCTTTTTGCCAAACTCCTTGGTAAATAATGAAATGAACCTGTGAGAAAAGCCTCCATTGTATTCTCTGTATCTTACAGCCAAATATCCCCTACCAGATAAATACATAATAGTTAACTTACCCTGATGTGCTAATCCCAGGCCCCACCCTTGAGCCTCAGAACTATATTTAATAATAAAAATGAATATTCATTAAGTACCTGCCATGAGCTAAGAATTGTTCTAAGTTATGCATTTAAACATCATTACAAGTCTATAAAGTAAAGGTCTTATTATTATTATTCACATTTTATTAATGAGAAAGCTAAGGTACAAAGGGATTAAGTCAATTGCCCATAGTCATAAATCTCTTAAGAAGTCATGTTATGATTCAAATCAAAGCAGTATAGATTTAGGGTCCATTTGCTCAAAATATTACACATCCTCTCAGCTACCTGGATGGCACAAGGGACCCTGAATTTAACATATTACACACGGAGCTCACATGTCTCCTCCCTCATAAATGGCTTTCTCCTTCAAATGCCTCCTTTGGGTCAGAGGAGAAACCTCAAGTCTCCTTGAATTTCCTTCTCCCCCAGGTCCAGTCAGTTACCACCCACTGACGGAGCTATCTTCTGAACATACCCTCAGTGCCTGGCTTACAGTAAATGAGTAATAACTGCTGGCTGCTGTCCCCAGCCTCTGCTTGATAGGGCTGCTCATGCCATCTTACCTTTCACCATCCAAAAAACCCTCTAGCCCGCTGACCTCGCCTGATCCACTGGTCATTCTTTTACTTTGGGCCTTTGAATATATTGTCCCCGTGCTCTACATGCCCTGCATTATACTCCCTAATTAATTCTTTTATAATTTAACCCAAGTGTCCTGAACACAAGGAGGCCTTCTCATTCCCCTACTTCCAGGAACAGATCCCCAAGCATGCCCAGCAGCTCTTCATCACCACTCCTATCTCATGGCAGTTTAATGATTGGTTTACTTATCTGACTCCCTCCCCTGTCAACCCCACTGTCTCATACCAGGTTATAAGCTCTCAGGAGTAGGATTCTGTATCTCAAACTCAGTTCCTCCTTCTTCCCACTCCCTCCCTTTCCTTTGTTCTCTATTTCAATTCTTGGTATCATTAAACTAGAAACTTCTATACCATCTTTAAACCCCACGGCAAACTTCCCCCTCTAAAATGTTTGAGTCTATCTTCTCTCTCTTCCCAAGGGACTAATTGTATGGTTTAAGATCTTAGTCTTCATGACTTTGGCAAAGCTGATTTCTTTTCCATTAGGGACCTAGTAAAGGTTACCTAAGGTCACCTAGGGTTTCCCTGGTGGCTCAGACAGTAAAGAATCCACCTGCAATGCTGGAGACTGAGGTTCAGTCATGGAGTCAGGAAGATTCCCTGGAGAAGGAAATGGCAACCCACTCCAGTATTCTTTCCTGGAGAATCACATGGACAGAGGAGCCTGGTGGGCTACTGTCCATGGGGTTGCAGAGAGTCAGACACAACTGAGGGACTCACACAAAGGTTTCCTATAGAGCTGAAAGTTGAAGCCAGTTGTATGAAAGGTGGTTCAGATTTGGAAAAAGGCCCTGTGCCTATTTGTAGATTGAATATAGCCTTGCGTTGTCACATTTTACCTCTATCTACAAATCAACATCAAGACTCAACTACTCTAAGCAGTACCTTGCCCCAGGGTTATTTCATAAGAAAAGATGAGTTAAAGATTTGTTCAGTAGCTCTGGTAAAGCCTTCTTAAAAACCAAAGATAGGTTAATCAATCAGGCAAGCAATCAAAATATAAGACCAAACACAGAATTCAACAATAGTGAGCTACTCATTCTAAATAGTGTGTGATTCAGGAGTCTAATCAATACATTTCAAAGATGTAACAAGTATAAAAAACAAGGGGCCTAAAAATACTTTGTTGCATTCATTATCAGAATGGATATATTTTCCAAGATACTTAGCTAGTTCTGGCTAATCCAACCATTAACATTTGCAATATGTTGAATAGCAGGCAGAGTTTTAGTGAAAGTCTTTCATTTGAAGGTCCATTTTGTAAATATTTGATGGCTACATAAAACATGCCTGACCTTGCCACTTCCTGGTTTAGACACTTTAGGCAAGTCACTCACCCTCTGATTCTTCATCTGTAAAATTGGATAAGAAGCCAGTTCTGTCTCCATCACAGGGCTATTCAGTTCAGTTCAATTCAGTCGCTCAGTCATGTCTGACCCTTTGTGACCCCATGAACTGCAGCACAGCAGGCCTCCAGTCCATCACCAACTCCTGGAATCCACCCAAACCCATCCCCATTGAATCGCTGATGCCATCCAACCATCTCATCCTCTGTCATCCCCTTCTCCTCCCCTCTTCAATCTTTCCCAGCATCAGGGTCTTTTCCAATGTGTCAGCTCTTCACATCAGGTGGCCAGAGTATTGGAGTTTCACTTTCAAAATCAGTCCTTCCAGTGAACACCCAGGACTGATCCTTTAGGATGGACTGCTTGGATCTCCTTGCAGTCCAAGGGACTCTCAAGAGTCTTCTCCAGTACCACAAAAGCATCAATTCTTTGGCTCTCAGCTTTCCTTATAGTCCAACTTTCACATTCATACATGACCACTGGAAAAACCATAGCCTTGACTAGATGACCTTTGTTGGCAAAGTAATGTCTCTGCTTTTGAATATGCTATCTAGGTTGGTCATAACTTTCCTTCCAAGGAGTAAGCATCTTTTAATTTCATGGCTGCAATCACCATCTGCAGTCATTTTGGAGCCCAGAAAAATAAAGTCAGCCACTGTTTCCCCATGTATTTGCCATGAAGTGATGGGACCACATGCCATAATCTTAGTTTTCTGAATGTTGAGCTTTAAGCCAGCTTTTTCATTCTCCTCTTTCACTTTCATCAAGAGGCTCTTTAGTTCCTCTTAACTTTCTGCCATAAGGGTGGTGTCATCTGCATATCTGAGGTTATTGATATTTCTCCCAGCAATCTGGATTCCAGCTTGTATTTCTTCCCGTCCAGCATTTCTCACGATGTACTCTGCAAATAAGTTAAATAAGCAGGGTGACAATATACGCCTCGATGTACTCTTTTTACTATTTGGAACCAGTCTGTTGTTCCATGTCCAATTCTAACTGTTGCTTCCTGACCTGCATACAGATTTCTCAAGAGGCAGGTCAGGTGGTCTGGTATTCCCATCTCTTGAAGAATTTTCCATAGTTTATTGTGATCCACACAGTCAAAGGCTTTGGCAAAGTCAATAAAGCAGAAATAGATGTTTTTCTGGAACTCTCTTGCTTTTTCCATGATCCAGTGGATGCTGGCAAGTTCATCTCTGGTTCCTCTCCCTTTTTTAAAACCAGCTTGAACATCTGGAAGTTCATCGTTCATGTATTACTGAAGCCTGGCTTGGAGAATTTTAAGCATTACTTTACTAGTGTGTGAGATGAGTACAATTGTGTGGTAGTTTGAACATTCTTTGGCATTGCCTTTCTTTGGGATTGGCTATTATGGAACTCAAATGAGAGGATGAATATGAACATGATTTAAACACTACTAAGTTATCTAAGATACATTTTGCAAAGGATAGAACATAGTCAAGCCAGGCAAAAGCGAAGTAAAGCTTTGTTCACAGATCACTAAACAAAAATAGAGATAAGTAAGCTAATTTTAAATCCTCCAGTTAATGCTTAGTTTAGAAACAATTATAATAATTTTTTAAAAGAAACACACTGATGGTGATTTTTTAAATCAGTATGTTTCATTTTACTTCATTATTGGTTCCCCCTATTAACTAAAGGGTTGAGAATTTTAAAAAATGAGTCTAACTGTTTTTATTTGTGACCTCATTGGCTTACAACTCAATGAAAATGTTTTAAAGAAACATCATTATTTTGAGGCCCTGAATCCAGTTACACTTGGCCATTTGTTCAGTCTCAACTTGAAAAGTGGGTTGTAATATTTTCCTTTATAATTAGTACTCCTGGAGAGTAAAATTAAATTTCTCATCTGAACATAGGAAAATGTAACATGTGCCAGAAGGGCCATTGCCAACGAAAACGGGCCTGACACCAGCACTGAAATGTACTAAAGTCTCCCTCAGCACCAGCAATCCATGGGCACCTGCAAAGGGGGTGGAAAGGCTGCCTTGCTAAGCTGCAATGCCTTGTGCCTCTTTCAGAAGTGAAAGTCTGTTGATTTGCTGTCAGCTGTTGCACAATGCACAGAGGTCATGCTGGCCAAAGGCAGCCCCTGGCACTTCCTAAGTGATCTAGAAATGTTGCCTGAGTTGAAATGAAAAAAATCAAATGGCACATTACCTTCTGTGTGAGTCAACACCAAGCTAACTTTTCTAATTTAAGTCCCCAAAGCACGACTAAAATGATCATTTTAAAAATTCTATTTTAAAAGCATTAATTTTAGATTAAACCAGATATGAGGCATCTTAGATTCTTTTTGAACAGAATATTTCTTTAATATTTCTTTTTTAATGTAAGTATAAAAATATAACAGAAAAAAAAAACTACACTGAGAACTTGCTTTTAAAGCTTCTGTTAGCAATAAACGAATGATATGTTCAGTCGACAGCTAGTCAGATTAAGAGAAAACATAACCAATTCTCTAGTCACATGACTCTTTTTCCAAATAAATGAATGAATAAGTTGGCTGCTATTTTGATAGTTATGTCTACCTGGATACATATAGTTGTGCCTTCTTGCTGAATGTGTAGCTTGTACAATTGACTCTGTCTGGCAGATCTGTTTCAGCAGTCAAACCCTCTCATAGGTTAGCACAAGTTGAAAGTGCATAGATCATAGGATCACCTCACTAGTTTCCTAAACTACTTAGCCTCTTGGTGGTTCAGTTATATGAATTGTATTAAATGAGATAATGTGTGAAAAGCACTTACAACATTGTAAATGTACTTGTGAAGAGCAGACATTGCTATTACACCCACAGAGAAAAAATTCCTGAGGCACTGTTAGTAGGAGGGTATCCACAACAGTAGTATCTGAAGCTGATGTTAGAACAACCTCCCCCTCTCTTCCCCTTTGCAGCAAAGGAATAGAAGCAATCAGTCCCAAGACTGGATGACCCCATGGGGTAAGTCATCAACGGCTCAGCCCTCTGGGGACATCTGTACTTTACCCATGAGAATGAAAGGCAGGGACCTGACACTTCAGAGATCTCTCCTAGAGTCCTGGCAGGGTGAACATTTCTCCAGCTTGCTTGAGCAATTCAGCCAACACAAGTAAAGCCAAAGGTGATCCATAGCCTTCACATTTCTCAGGAGGCATCCCTAAGACCTCAAACCTCTGGTGTACCGCACAAGAATAACATGATTTGCTCCCCTCCTAGCAAGAGCTGTTGCTAACCAGCCAACATGGATGCACTCAGAGACATTTCCAATACTCCCTTGGTCTTTGACAGTGGAAACACAGAGACTTCACTCTTGAGCTTAAGCTCACTCATAGTCACAAGTGTCAAATAACCAAGTCTCTGGAACAGCCATGGCTCAGAGGTTAAAGTGTCTGCCTACAGTGTGGGAGACCCAGGTTCGACCCCTGGGTCTGGAAGATCCCCTGGAGAAGGAAATGGGAACCCACTCTAGTACTCTTGCCTGGAGAATCCTATGGAGAGAGGAGCCTGGTAGGCTACAGTCCATGGGGTCGCAAAGAGTCGGACACGACTGAACGACTTCACTATTCACTATTAAGCATGTTCATAACCCTTAATATCCCAGTTCTAGTTCTGGGAAACCATTTTAATGAACTAATCTAAAACCTAGGACTTTTCTGTTCAAAAAAATTTTTTGAGAATTTATCAGTTTAGTTCAGTCACTCAGTCCCGTCTGACTCTCTGCGACCCTATGGACTATACTAAGTAAAAAACAAGAAATAATCATCATGCTATACTTTGATGAGTAAAAGGTAAGTGTATCATTCTGTGCATATTAAAAATTATGCCTATCCAGAATTCTGTTTCTAGAATTTATAGATAGAGAAGTGATATGTGTGTATGCATGAACACACACATATAAACATGCATGTTGGTTGGTACTAGAAAAGAAAGGGGAAGTGAAGTTGCTCAGTTGTTTCTGACTCTTTGCCACCCCATGGACTGTAGCCCGCCAGGCTCCTCCATCTGTGGGATTTTCCAGGCAAGAATACTGGAGTGGGTTGCCATTTTCTTCTCCAGGGGATCTTCCTGATCTGGGGTTTGAACTCAGATCTCCCACACTGCAGGCAGACTCTTCACCCTGAGCTACCAGGGAATCCCAGCAAAGAAAGTAAAAACAATTTACATGGCCATTAATAGTAACATTTATAAAATGAAATTTTAAATTTCATGTACTTCGATATATAACTTTCTTTTACAACAAGCATGTACTAATTCTTATAATTATAGTTGAAGAAGCTATTTAAAAAGACCACAGTAATAAAGCTGTGTACCAGGAGGCAGTCCTCTGATTTGGTTTTGGGAGGTGGGGATATTGAATGATATCCTCCGAACTGAGAAGGAACTTTGAGACTGAAAAATGAAGGTGGCAAGTCCATAAAGTGCAATAACAAAGTTTACCTTGGGTAACTTACACACAGGCAGCAGCCAGAGACATTTGCAGCTGCACTCTGAAAAGCCAAAGTCAAAATTAGAATCTGACTACTNGATATCCTCCGAACTGAGAAGGAACTTTGAGACTGAAAAATGAAGGTGGCAAGTCCATAAAGTGCAATAACAAAGTTTACCTTGGGTAACTTACACACAGGCAGCAGCCAGAGACATTTGCAGCTGCACTCTGAAAAGCCAAAGTCAAAATTAGAATCTGACTACTATGGAGAGGCAGGCCCATGCCAATGGGAACTGGGAGAGGAAGAGGTTTCCTCCCCTACCCCTCCCTAGAGGTCTCAGGACCCACCATCTGGGCCAGCAAAAGGGATTCATTCTTCCAGTTTTCATGTCAGATGAAAGCAAGGGTAAAAGTTGATAGGGAATTTATCTGGCTTAGGCGCATCCCTTGTGAGTAGGCTCAGTCACATAGAGGGGGCGGGGGCGGGGGCGGGTAGGACTGGGGGCCTGAGATGTAGCTGACAGCACGGAGTCAGTGTAGTTCACCCATACACCTATTCTCTGGGAACTTGCCTGTGTGTGTTCCCTTTAGTCTGCAGTTAAAGGCAAGGCAGGTGTTCCTCCATTTAGTCCCAAAGGCTGAAGTCATGGGGTGCAAAAGCCAGGCACTGAGAGTTCATGCCTCCTCCCATGCACTCTGAAGCCCCAGATGATCATTCCTTCCCGGTGCAATAGGCCACAGCACCAGACTCTTCTCCAAACCCCACAGACTCTCCACCAACTGATTGGACCTGATACACAAGACTAAAACCTGCCAGAGTTCCTCACATCTAAGATGCCATTGAGTACAAGAGGCATTGATGACATCTGGGGAAAAGAAATCTTCCATTTCATGTGTACATCAGCTCTAAGTTATGTTCTGACTACCAGATTTAAAATGGAAGTTTTTTTAGGAGTTGTGGGATGCTGCCGTTGCCTTCCCTGGTGCAAGGCGGCCCTTCTATTCTTTTCTTTTCTTGCTCAAGGCACTCTTGGCTTGCTGCCATCTTATCTATTGTCAAGGAGTGACAGCACAGATGTGAGTCTGGGGCTGGGCCCACTCATCCACTCAGCTGGAATAACAAGAGGATCTGGAAGTTGCTGACAAATTCAGGGTGGCAGGGAGCAGAGGGAGCTTGGGCTGCGAGGTGGGCAGCAGGACCTGGATCTCATACAGAGCTTCTCCGCAGAAGTAACTTCTAATTGGGTTACGGTCAAAAACTTCAAAAGAAACAGCTTTCCTAGATTTCTAGTCTTAATGCTCCTCTTTCTCTTCAGCCCACAGCATCTGCAAACAAGCTTTACTCTTTTTCTGCTCACTACAAAATACCCAAGGAAGAAAACACCCCTCCGGTTTTGGGAGTTGCTTCTCTGTGGGCTTGAGCAAACAAACAACCTCTCTGAATCTGTTTCCTCATCTTTATAATATTTATAACACTTTTCTCAGAGATGGCTTGTGATGTTTAAAGTATAACAAAGAGGGTATCCAGGGTAGAGCCTGGCATACAAGGGATGCTCAGTAACTGCTGGCCATTAAGAGTAGAATAATGATAAACATGGCTTCCCCGGTGGATCAGTGATAAAGAATCCGCCTG